>JAZHYW010048292.1:0-12525 GCA_037355805.1 Ixodes ricinus | reverse complement strand
CTCTAACAAAGCTTAATACTCCATAGGAAAACTTTATTTATTTATTCATTTGGACGGCTCCTTAGTCGGTGCACTTATCAATGTGAGATAGTAGTCCAATTGTTTGGACACGGTAAATAAAAAAAGAGGAAAGTTAGGACAAAACAACGGTAGCAACGCACTTTCTAAATTTACACTCTTCATCTAAAGTTCTACAGCTACCTAGGCTAACATTCCCACAAATGATTTACTGTTCTAAATGATTATACGTCAGTTGAAGGCATGTCGTGGGTGCTAACTGATATAAATCAGCAGGATAAAACAAAGACTAGGTCGACGTAGACTATAGGAGGAACACGCTAAGTAGATGGGACTTAGTAGCGCTGGTGAATCAGTTGTACCATTTGCGATCTTATACAGAAACATCAATCGACGGATCGTCCTTCCGTTTGTTGCGTGCAACGTGTCCCATTCCACGAGGTCACAAATCCTTTCGTAACTAGAAATAATTGGGTAGAAAACAACGATCAAGCAATGCACGAATTAATTTACGTTGAACGCGCTCCATTACACTTTTGATTAGTCACACACCAATACAGTTCAATACAGTTGAGGCATATTTGACCCGACTGCGCACCACTGAAGAAAACAAACGTAAAAGAAAATGGTTTGGAAAAAATTGCGTGTTATTCGCGTAATGGCTCCCAGAACTCTAAATTGGAAGCATTCGTAATTGTAGTTACGTGATGATTGAAAATAATCGCAGTATCCATAAAAAGAATTTTACGCATCTCCACGTGCTGAATGATGTTGATTGGGGCGAAGCTCTGTTGGTGTTTGTCTGCGTAGACGCTGAGCCGCAGCATGCCGAGCCTTTCGTTCGTTTTCATCCATATCAGAAAGATAATGTGGTATGGAACGTGGTTATATACGACATTTGAGGCATTTGACCTGCAGCGCCCTCTCCTGTATAGGCGTTGAGCGGCTACATGCAACGTATCATCCATGGCATCCCCAGCTTTTGAGTTACCACATCTCAGAGCCCCCACTCGTCCCGCAGTCGTG
Source organism: Ixodes ricinus (assembly GCA_037355805.1). Taxonomy (NCBI): domain Eukaryota; kingdom Metazoa; phylum Arthropoda; class Arachnida; order Ixodida; family Ixodidae; genus Ixodes; species Ixodes ricinus. The sequence continues at coordinate 11,481 of JAZHYW010048292.1, read as the reverse complement.
GCCGAGTGGTAAGGCGAGGGACTAGAAATTCATTTAGGTCCCCCCGTACAGGTTCGAATCCTGTCGACTGCGCAAACATTTCATCATTTTGTTTTTGCATCATTTCTTTTTCGTCTTTTTTCTTATCTTTTTTTTTCCCTAAACGAGCACGTGATCACGTGCTCACGTGCTCGTGAGCACGTGAGCTCACGAGCAGGAGCACGAGCACTGGACGCCAGACAGACGGACGGACGGACGGACATGGCTAGCCCCTAAGGAGCTTCGCCCCTAAAACTTCCAGATCACGGATGACCTCAAGACGAATAATATCGGTGGAATCTAATGTATACATAAATTTCAGAATTTCACGCTTTCTAGAAAAAAAGTTAAAATTCTTGTCATCGACTCGTTTAAGAAGCAACCTTAGTTTTTTGTGTGTAGCTTTTTTTTTTTTTAGCAACGTTTTTAGTTTGCTATTTTCACAATACAAATGTACCACTAGCCATACTCCTGTTGTAAGTTGCCTGAGCATCAGAAACTGATTTTCCGTATCCATCTAAAATGGTTTAGATTCATTTTGACCTCTTTGTAAATGAACTTCACGGTTCCTTGCTGTCGGACAGAACATTGATCGAGTCTGTCCTTCATTCAAAACTCATCACATAAACAATCTAGCTTGCGTTTTTCTTGTTTTAATACCCCAGGGTTGTTTAGCCCCTCGCATGTCTCAACCTGTTCAAGCCTAAAAGTATATTTTTGTCCAGTAATCATGTAAACAGTTCCTTCGGTAATCGTAACTGGTTCATTACTTTTATCTCAGAGTAACCCAGTTCGTTTCTATTAACATTCTGGCGGCTAAAATGGAGTCCTAGTCCTACAATGAGTGTTTTTTTCTGCATTGTTGCGTAGTTTTGACGTAAGCACTGGGGGTCTTGCACATGCAACATATATTTGCTAACCGAAAGTGCGTTGATTTTTATTATGATTTTTGATCGATCATTAAACGAGTTGGTGGCGAGTGTAATAAATAGACTCACGAACAAACACCGCCGTGTTATGTTCGTTTTTTTTTATTATTTGTTTTTATCATTTTTTGGCTTCCCAAGTTTTCGCACGCCATGGACGATCACATTAACATAATTGCGAAGAACCGCGAGACTGACGCAAGGAAAGGACAGCGCAGACACGAAGTCTCAACATAAAAATCGAAATTTGTTCAATTTACGCCAGCTCGCTTGCGCTCTTTGACTTTTACAGCGGAGCTGCTAAGGGCTAGTTTCCCCAGTATCGTGTCCGTCAGCAAACAAATGATGACACTAAACTCTAGACAGCTACCGCCATCTATGAGCGACGGCGGCAACCAGACAACCGCCAAGCCGGTTGTCTGATTGCTGCCGTCGCTCATAGATGGCGGCAACCTTTCGAGTCTTTCCACTCAGGCTTGCCGACTTGCGGCCGGCCATTATTTCATTCCTACCATAGTACAGCTTCGCTGGTCTTCCTTCTTCACCAGAGTGGAAAGGCTGAAATTGTTGTTCACGTTAATCACATTCATTGACTTTTGTTCACGTTCATCACATTCATGATCAATAGTTTGGTTTTTCAAGCACCTCGACGAAATAGACCCTTCCGAAAAATCCCAGGAGACCTTGCATGCAGCGAGGGGAATTGTGGGGCTGTTCGGATGTAGTACGCTATTGACAACTCGAACCGAGTAAAGCGAACGGAAAAGATGGTCATCACATACTCCGGTTTTGCTTTCCTTCTGCCCTCTCTGCGTTCTCAAATCATGAACTGTTAAAACAACGTCAAGTTCCTCTTCGCTTCTTGGATAAATGCGCGTGCTATACACCTGAACGTCACAACGCGTAAAAAGCAGACGCTGGAGACACCACATATTTAGGGAAAGGTCTACTGCCTTCTTTATAGAGGCGCAAGACGGCATCTAATGGCAGACTGGCTTTCATTGGCACTGCATGTCATCTGTTACATTTTGCGCCATTAGAAACGTAATTATCATCATCCTACTGCCTTTCAGCTGCGTGCGCACCCAAACGATCCGCGCAGAGGATTGTGATTGTGGTTATCGAGCTTCTGGTAGATCAGCGGAAAAGCGTCAGTAGACTGACATCCCCATATAGGACTGAAAATGAGAGTTGAGTATTTATTTATTTATTTGTTTATTTGAGTTATGCTGCATCTCTCAACCGAGGGTCATAGCAGGAGGAGTACAGCACAGTTATTAAATACTCGTTAAAAAAAAAGCATTCGGAATTTGGAATAAGAGATGATGTAAGAAGGTAAAATCTATCATTGAAGGAAGCGCGACTATGTCATTGTCAAGCGAATTTCGACTTTTCGATGCTAATATTGCATTTTTCATAAAAAGGAAGAATGAAAATGTTTTCTTTTTTTTTTTTTTGTTAATCGTTGCCCTAGTTCTATAAGGTATTATATTACAGGTGCTATCCAGAAGTGCGGACCAAACTTCCCGGTCGCATTCTTCCTGAAATTGGCGCATGACTAGCATCTGGATTTCGCAGCTGTTCTCTGTTATTTTCTTTGTAATTTGCTTTTACTAGGACGGTTCTGTGGTTGTTTTGTCTTTTCCCGTCTGCAATAATACTTAAAAAAGAAAAAAAAACACGAAAGGTTAGTTCGTTTTTTTGCCGCATCCCACAGCAACAGAGAAGCACGCTTTTGTTTGTCTGTTTGGTTTGTTTTTTGTGGCTAGTGGAACACATCTGGTATGTGCTTGCTGCGGTGTAAAGATCGAAAAAAAAATGAAAAAAAGAAGGGAAGTTGGGCATGTCGCTGCGTTTTGAGCCGCACATGCGATGGCAAATGCATGTGCACCGTCACGACCTCATTTACAGTTTTCTGCCTAACTTCCCCGTTCCATTATAGCGATCTGCTTTCGAAAAAAAAAGTACGCATTCAATGGCATACTTCATTTATATAACTTTTATTTTTATATCTCGAATGTCCGCGTCTATGCCGCAGTTTCATCTATTTTTTTAAATATAATTGGCGATTTATTATTGAATGTCACAAAACCCGTGAAATAGTTGTTGCGTTAGAATTAAAAGTTTTACAACGGATTAACTTTGTTCCCTTTTGCCCTGTTACGATATGTGCTATTTATAGGCCATTCCAATAATCGCCCTCTGCATGCCGCCAACTATGTCCGCTAGGCTGTGGAACGCGTTTTGGGCATGCGCAGTATACCTCTTTTGCCAAATACACACCACAATAACCCAGCATTTTTTTTTGTGTGTGATAAGCGATTGAAACGTGTAGAGCTGGGCAGCTTCTTGCAAGAGTCGAAAATGCACACCGTCTGTCGCACAAAATGAACCTTAATTGACGGCTTCAACCCAGTGCAATGTAAAAAAAATATTAAAAAAAAACTTTCAGCCTTTCTACTCCAGTGAAGAAGGAAGACCAGCGAAGCCGTACTATGGTGGGAATGAAGTAGTGGCCGGCCGCAAGTCGGCAAGCCAGAATGGAAAAACTAGAAAGGTTGCCACCATCTATGAGCGGCGGCGGCAAGCAGACACCCGACAAGTAGGCTGTCTGGTTGCCGCCGTTGTTCATAGATGGCGGTAGCCGTCCGGAGTGTTATGTCGACATTTATTTGCTGACGGACACGATCCCGGGGAAACTTGCCCTTAACAGCTCCGCTGTAAAAATAAATGACAGTTGTCAAGCTCCCATAAGAGGAGTACGGAGATGTATAGGGTGACTGAAATAACCAGGCTGATCAAAAATGGGCCGTAAAAATCGGCGCCTGCACGTAGCAATCTAAACTTTCCGTCAAAGGTGTATTTCGCAGGTCGTTTTTTTCATGTAAAATTACGAAGCGTAGCTCCCTTTCTGTAGAAAATAGGGCCAAAAACTTGCCAGGGTCAACGGCGGGCGGCGACGCAGACGACCGAGTTGAGTGGCGAGACGCGTTTGGCGCACATATTGATAGATGGCGCTACCTCATTATCTAGACTGCGCGCGTGGACTGTGGTCTACTAAAATGAACACAATCTTTTTGTAATGTACCAAAACATGAAAAAAAAAACGCGGTTGCATAACGACGGCGTTTTTGCTGCCGACGGATTTCGTCTGCGTGTCGTCTGCTTTCTTTCGCTGGTCGTCTACACCTTTCGACGTTTCTCCCGACGCCATCTATCAATACGTGCGCCAAACGCGCCACGCCACTCGACTCGGTCGTCTGTGTCGCCGTTCGCCGTTAACCCTGGCAAGTTTTTTGGCCCCATCTTCTATAGAAAGAGAGCTACGCTTTGTAATTTTACACGAAAAAACCGACCTGTGAAGTACACCTTTGACGAAAAGTTTAGATTGCTACGTGCAGGCACAGATTTTTACGGCCCATTTTAGATCGAGCCTGGTTATTTCAGTCACCCTATAATACATATATATTTAGCAACACGGGCGAGTTCCTTGAAACAGTGGCCATCTTCACCTTAGTTGTCAGGAAGGCCGTGATAGCGCAAGCGAGCTATATTCGAAGGCCTTTAAGGCCGACTCTCACGAGTAATAAATAAAACGAAGAAGAGAAAAACAGTAAACAGTATAAACAGACGGTTCTGCCCGAAAGTTAAAATCTCGGACGTTTTAAGAGCGTCTCTCCACATGGACACGTCTTTTGACCTCGTGTACGTAAATAACCCCCAGAGACGGAAAACAAGGTATATAATTACGACCTGTGTTACAATAAACGTGCATTACCTAAAAAGTGGCTGGGTTTCGTGTTAAACGGAGCACCACTGTCTTCCCTTCCTTCGAACCTGACCCGGAGCAGTGTTGGTACTTAAAAATAACGGGTTATTTATGACAACTTCACTGGTTACATTTTTTGGGGAGTTTTAGTAGACCGTGTTTTCCCCTCCGCTAAGCCCCTCCGTTACCCGGAACTCTATAGCCAAGGCCATCTGCACGCAGGCGCAGTGGCGGTTTCTTCGTTGCGGAGGGCTTAGCGGAGTGGGAAACACGGTCTACTAAAACTCCCTAATGACTAACGAGTAAAATATTTCCGTTACTATTTTACGGCATCGTCTATATCAGAGTACGTTAGTCGGTCGATGCTTGTGATTAATATGTGTTTTGTTTTAGAGCGCAGCTTTTAGGCGGTCGTTTCCGGGTTGAGCGGCGTCGCCGTCGGCGTCAGCTTAACCGCGCGCGTGTTGCATCATGGGACGTTTCTCTTCTAAAGTTTGCGGGGAAATTTCCCTGCTAAATTTTACGGGTTAAGTTTCCCCGCTAAACTTAGTGGGGAAGATGACGTCATCACTTCGTGTCACGTCACCCATGAACGAATTAAGCGGCAGGAGGAAGAGGAGGAGGGAAGAGGAGCAGGAGCAGGGGAGAGGAGGAGGCTAAGAGAGGAGGAGGGAGGGTACGGAGGAGGAGGGGCATACCTTCCCTCCTCCTCCTGAAGGGCTGCGCTCTATTTTCGCATTAGAGATTTGTAAACGTCCCAGTTTTTTTTGCTCAAAAATCAAACTAACTTAAAGTCTTCACAACTGGACCAAAAAGAAGAAATAACATTTTCTTTGCTGCAACATCTTTCGTCCAATCACTTTTTTTTTAATTCTGTTTCTAATAAACAAGTTCAACAATTTAGATTTTAAAAAAAATTCAATAAACACTATGAAATCACACCTTAAAGGAGCGGTGCAACGATTTTATGATTAAAAGAATTTGCATCTTGTCATTTTTACGTTGTTTATCGTGTCCCGGAGGATAGAAAAAACACCTCCTTCATTAAAAATGTCACGATTCCGCTGCATAATCGCAAAGCAAAAGTCGAGCTTTTTCCCCCACCTGCAACCCCAAGTGGCAGCCGAAGGAACTACGGCGAAAAGATTACGTGACCTCGCTCGGCTCTAAGCTGCAGCATAACGCCCGCTAATGTCAGCAGAGAGAGGGAGAGGAAGCGTCCTCCGAGAGAGCACACGGGAACCTACACGGCACTCCGAATGACGTCACTGGGAGTGCGACCAGGTGTGACCCTGAAGACTGGAAGTGTAGTTGAGGGGTGCCAGAAATGACAATATTTATCTTTTTTTTTTACACAACAACTGGGAGACGCATGCGAAATCGATCTTTCTGTTCTTTACTGCAGAAGTGTCAGAGGGCAACTTCCACAAATTTTTGACCGAAGTCTGGAAATCGTTGCACCCCCTTTAAAAGATTAATTGATCTCGACGTTTGTGTCTGCCGAATAGTATTGAGGTCAAAAGTAACGTAAAAGTAGCATCGTTAGTTGTTGGAAGTAACGGTAACGATATTTCGTTACGCTTAGAGGGCGGTAACGAATCTCCGCAACTCGTTAACTTTTTGACGAAAATCACCAGTGACGATATTTCGTCAGATATTTTCGCTAACGGGCGCAGCACTGCCTGGACTTCAGTACCTGGATCAACGCCAAAAGTGCCATAATAGCCGGCGTCACAATGAAGCCAGTCCGCGGCATAATAGACGGGTCTATCCTGGCATTGTCTTTTTCTTTTTCAAGTTTGTCGATTGCTTCCGCGTTCGGGGCTTGCATGATAGCGACTGCACTCTGAGCGTTCCGCCTGGACGACCCAAAGGACTCCCCGCCGCCGCCGTCGTCTTCGTTTGGCACCGTCGACCGCGGCGCGTTTTGGACTGACTGCCAAACTGATTCGTCGACTGGCCTCCCTCCGTTCAAATCGACTGGAGATTGGAGACGCGCATACCCGCCGCGTCGCGTCGTGACGTCGGACTTATATTGGCCCTGTGGGCGGGAGCGGGACCGGCGTCGACCGGTTTCGATTGTCGGTTGGAGTCGTAGGAGCGGCGACGGCTTCAGAGCACGAGCTCGTGGGTGCCTCCTGTTACACGTATACTACCATAAAGCCGCGCTCACTTTGCTGATACATCATACAAGAAACAGTCTGGAGGCACTGTCTGGAGGTTGGTCATGCAAAGACTGCCTGTAGACATATATGTACCAAGCGAATCTGCTTCCAACGTGCTTGTTGTGTCGTGTTCGCAGGCAAGTCCGTCATCGTGGCTGCAGCTGACACCGTGCCTTGTGCGCTGGGAGTTACGATCCCTGCAGTTACCTCTCGAGAGTGTAGAAAGAAAATGATTGACAGGGAAGGGCAATACTGGCTTACATGTTGCTCGACGGGCCCTCTTCCCGCGAGGAGGTGTCGTTGGATTCGTGGCACGAACCCCGCGGGGTTCCCGGTGTGGGTCATCATCGGGGTCGTTGACCTCCGCGTCAGTTGCATATCCGAGGAAGCCTTCTCGTAACTGGACTCCGTTCCCGGTGGGTAGAGTGTAGAACTCCAGCCCGTGTAAATAATTGTTTTGCATGTTTGTTAGTGGGAACTTGGTCAGCCCCAGAGGAAGCCTTGTGGCTCTGCTGTAAATTGGGAATTTTGTCGGTGCAGTACCACCTGGGATCTTTGACGTATACATGAGACAATATGGGCCTGGTATCTTTGACGTATATATGAGACCACCGGTGCGATGCTCGTCCGGATCGAAACGGGCTGGGGTCGGTGTTGAAGCCAGGATCTCCGAGCTCTGCGGCGCGAGGTTTTGTTCCTCGTGCCCCGAGTTGCGGCTGTCCCCGAACCCTTTTACCCTGACGCATTAAAAGGAATAGAAGTAATTTTAAGGAACGGCAGTACAAGACTCTAAATTCGGTCGAAAAATACGTAGGAACGATTTCTTCTATGAAACATTTACTGCTGCACTTAACGACATCGATTATTTAAATCGCTCTTCGTGTCTTCGAGTTCTTCCTTTGTGTGCTTAACATCGTATGTTACCCCCCCCCCCCCCTTCCCGCTCCAAATGGCTTGTAGCGAATAGCCTGCGCTATCATTAAGTGAATAAGTTTAAAAATTATCCGGGAAACATGTTTGATGGAGGAAGCAAAAACGTTCAGCTTGATCTGCTCTTCGCTCCCTTTTTATCGGCCTATATTTTTGTATGTTTTACTATGTCCAAGTGCCCTAACCGTCCTAAAAAAATTTAAAAAAATGTTGACGTTATAATTTTTTTTTTAATTTGAAGTGGTCAAAAACATTGAGCTAGAGTACTTAAAAAAAACACTAAGTAAGACAACAAAAATATACATGATTACACTCAGGACAGCTAATACAAAAACAGTACAAAACACACACACAAAAAAATGGTGAGTTTGTAAAGAGCGAATAACTCAACAGGCGGCCAATCCCGTAGGCCGATGCACAGGTGTCGAGATTCGAAGTGGCGACACTGTTGCAAAGTGACTGGATCCGAGAAATGAGTGCAATTTCGCATGGGGAACGAATATCAAAAATATGAAATTGTCTGGTAGAGCGAAAATTGACCAGAAAATTAACGTTACGGACGGGCCGAGTCGACTTGACGGGCCGAGTCGACTCGACAAGCCGAGTCCCGTCGAGTCGACTCGATATACAGATATTTATAGGCATAACAAATACGCCATTCTAAATACCCCTGAACGTGTGTTCAACATTCATGGCTCGTGTTTTTGATGGCGAGTTTTATATCACGAACGACGCGAATTCAAGTCGCGACGTTACTAAAGAGCTGAAAAAGTTACTATCATACGCGTGCCTTTTTTCATATTAAAAACTTGCGGAACTCCCCTGTCCGGGGATGGATTTACGGGTCAGGCTATTGGGGAGGCGGTGGGCATTTGGCTTGAAAACGGGAGGGAGAAGGGAAGGGGGAAGGAGGAGGAGGAGGAGGAGGAGGAAGAAGAGAAGAGGTTTCCAAAGAGATCTGACGTCACGGGCAATGCGTTGACCAGACATATTTTGTGGACCTAATGTTTGCCACTTCACCCAAAACTAAGCACAATCGTTTTTAACATGGGGGGGGGGGGGGCTGCCTCCCCCCTCCCTCACCCATCCCCGTTTGAGATGCATGAGAGAGAGAAAAAAAGGGGGCGTGCTGCGATGTTAGCGTGCGTTTTTAGTAAGAAAGAAGGTCACGCGTGATTTTAATTTTTGGATTTTTAAGAATGCTTATAGAGAACGCAGACTGATCACATTTCTGCCATAAATAGATCTCAAAAGCCGCTTTAATAACCCATTATTATTTTTTTTAATGTATCAACTTTTCAATACTCTATAAATATTTACACTTAGCAAAGCCTAGACTCGCCTGAATTTTAATTGCTATATACACTCTAAGAAATGCCTGCGCGTCTACTTACCCGCAAAGCACTCAAAGAGCCAATCTCTGCGATCTACGAGATCAGCTCAGCGAATGATGAGGCGGAACATCCGTTTAGACCTAAAAATGAAGCCTGCGCTGTGGCGTCACACAATGCAAAGCGTCATGCTTGCATTGCATATATAATGCCACAGCCCGGTTTAATTTTGAGATCTAAACGGATGTTCCATCATTCGCTGAGCTGATTTCTAGGTCGCAGGATTGGCCTCTTTGGTGGCGGGTAAGTAGACGCGCAGGCATTTCTAGAGTGAAGCAGTAAGGACGCGAACCGGTATAAACAACTGTGTGCTTCGTGCAAGTATGTCTGTGCCGTGAAGGACGACCAGAACACATGTCGCCGTCCTCCGAGCAGCTGACTTTGTTTTTGTTTCCAATATAGAACATGTTCAGAAACGAATGTGGTTTGCGGCGTTCGTCCTAAATTCCCCTCTCTGCCTCTAGGACAACTTCCTTGATCTGTTCGCGTCTATGAGCCATTTTTTTAGACAATATTTATTCTTTCCTTCACTGTGTAAATCATTCTCCTTGACTGAAAGTCTGTCATAAGTTAACGAAATTTTTCAATAGATGTCTAGACATAGTCAGATTTAGTCTGCCATAGGTTTTGGCGACATTGTTACACGCAGCAGATTAGAAACTTAGCTAGTGCAGTACGACTGCTAGCCTGGGGTCTTTGAAGTGAATTATGCATCACACAGGCAGGGGTGGGAGCTACTAGAGTAGTATATTACAAGGTAACCAAGCAATGCTTAACTTTTTTTCACCTTTATGTGAAGGTTGATTATTTATCAGCATCTTATATAGAGTCTTAGGCCTACACTCAGGGTTCGCTAAAATTATTTCGTATCACCTGCAGGATATTATTATAATACAGGGGTGGAACGGCTGCGCCATTTGCGCCATTTTGCGCCAGACGCATTTGTCTGCGCCATCCTGCGCCATTTTGCGGAAACTGCGCCACAGCCAATACCTCGCGCCATTGTGCTCCAAATCGCACAACGTGCGCCAAAAAAATTTTATTTTGTCTTGGTTTCGGTTTTTATCGACTCGATTGGCAACAATGAGCGCGTTTAGCTTGGTCGGCCTTGCAATTTTTTGTTCCGTTTATTTTCCCTGTGTATCCCGAGTCGGAAGCGCGCGAAAAAACTCGGGGTCGGATTCCAAGCGCTACATCACCTGCGACTGGATTCTTATTCTTCAACCATAAGCGGTTAAGCAAGTCGGCCGAGGTGAGGTCGAGTCGTTAAGCGTCAGATTGCCTGAGGCTCTGCGGCCCGGGTTCCGGACGTCAGCCAGTTGAAAACACATTAGCAAAAGATTCCTTTTAGTGCTTCATCGTTAGAAGTTGGAACCGCATTCCTGCAAGATAAATCGTGATTTGATTGAACTGAAACGCGGTCCGATCCGAAACCTTGCCGGCCAGCAGCTCTCACGCGAGCGGTAGATCTGCTCGGCGTACTTTAATCTTGCTCCGGCTCATCGCTTCGAATACGATAACTCCGTTAATCGTAGTCTGCTGCTTCGATATTGAGTTGTACAATAGGATAAACTCAAAATTTGTTGCCCTGTTCCTCCGCGCAACTGCACGTCCGTTGCTTACGCACGTCACGTGGTTCGCACATATAATTACTATGTCGAGCACGTGTGGGTTGTGCTATAAGCAGTGCTGGTTTGCATTTTGAGCAGCTGAAAGCCACTCAGAAAATATCAAGGACACTATCTTCAGAAACATATGGTACTTGCTTTTTGGTTCTCACTAAGGCCAAGTTTTCGCATCTGTTACACTGTTATCCCATCTACCTAGGTTCCTAACCACTCATGTTCATCTGTGCTGCTAAGCACAATTGAAATTGCTCCCGTGCTCGTCTAAGACACAAGCTGAAGTGCAATGAAAACTGATTTGAGCTGCTCCTAGCCTGCTCCAGAATGTAGTTTTAGCTGCTCCCAACCTGCTCCAAAACAGCTGTTTCAGCTGCTCCCGTGGCTGCTCCCAAGTACATTTCATGAGTTCCACCCCTGTAATAAATTATTGCTGATGGGGCTTTTTTCGCCGAATCACCCAGGTGGCTCGACAACATCCTCAGGTCTACGCAAAAATAACATCTTTATGAAATCGATTTCTCTGAATACATTAGCACATTGACTGTATAATATTACTTAAAATGTAATAGCGCCTTTTTTTTTTCTTAGCTGCAACTTTTCTGTAGTGGAGTCAGGTTGCGACAGAACGGTGCCTCACAACGATGGGCATTCGGAGGA
>JAZHYW010048291.1:0-10785 GCA_037355805.1 Ixodes ricinus | reverse complement strand
TAACAACTTTATTTATTTATTTATTTGGACGGCTCCTTAGTGGTGCACTTATCAATGTCAGATAGTAGTCCAATTGTTTGGACACGATAAAAAAATGAAAGTTAGGACAAAACAACGGTAGCAACGCACTCTCTAAATTTAGGCTCTTCATCTAAAGTTCTAAGCTATCTAGGCTAACATTCCCACAAATGATTATACTGTTCTAAATGATTATACGTCAGGTGAAGGCATGTCGTCGGTGCTGAGTGATATAAATCAGCAGGATAAAACAAAGAGTAGAAGTCGACGTGACTATAGGATGAACGCGCTATGGGAGACGTGAGCGATTGAAAGTAGTCACTGTGATCGAATCAATTGTGCCAATGATATAGCGATCTTCCATCGACGGAAACAAGAGGAATGAAGAACTTTACCTTGACGGTGTCGTCCGTGCCCGTTTGAGTGTGCTGATCCCAAGCTTCCACGAGGCTCCTACAAACACCTTCAAACGTGTTGTTCAGAAAGTAATTGGCGTTACGAAAGGTAACAATCAAGAGGGTGCCACCAAAACATTTCGCCGCTATAGAACGTGACTCAGTAGCACTTGATGAATCAGTCGTGCCATTTGCGATCTTATGCAGAAGCATGAATCCACGGATCGTCCTCCCGTTTGTTGTGTCCCATTCCACGAGGTCAAAATCCTTTCGTAACTAAAACAATTAGGGTGAAAAGAACAATCAAGCAATGCACGACTGAATTTACGCTGAACGCGCTCCATTACACTTTTAATTAGTCACACCAATGCAGTTCAATACAGTTGAGGCATATTTGACACGACTGCGCACCACTGAAGAAAACAAACGTAAAAAAGATGGTTTAGAAAAATTGCGTGTTATTCACGTAATGGCTCCCAGAACTCTAAATTGGAAGCATTCGTAATTGTAGTTACGTGATGATTGAAAATAATCGTAGAGTCCATAAAAACTCCCAGATCACGGATGACCTCAAGACGAATAATATCGGTGGAATCTAATGTATACATGAAATTTCAGAATTTCACGCTTTCTAGAAAAAAAGTCAAAATTTTTGTTATCGACTCAGTTTAAGAACAACCTTAGTTTTTTGTGTGTAGCTTTTTTTTTGAGCAACGTTTTTAGTTTGCTATTTTCACAAAACAAATGTAGCACTAGCCATACTCTTGTTGTAAGTTGCCGGAGCATCAGAAACTGATTTTGTGTATCTATTTAAAATGGGTTAGATTCATTTTGACCTCTTTGTAAATGAACTTCAGGATCCTTGCTGTCGGACAGAACATTGATCGAGTCTGTCCCTTATTCAAAACTCATCACGTAAACAATCTAGCTTGCGTTTTTCTTGTTTTAATACCCCAGAGTTGTTTAGCCCCTCGCATGTCTCAACCTGTTCAAGCCCAAAAGTATATTCTTGTCCAGTAATCATGTAAACAGTTCTTTCGGTAATCGTAACTGGTGCATTACTTTTATCTCAGAGTAACCTATGCTCGTTTCTATTAACATTCTTGCTGCAAAAATGAGGTCCTACAATGAGTGTTTTTTTTCTGCATTGTTGCATAAATTTGATGAAATCAATGGGAGTCTTGCACATGCAACAGATATTTGCTAACCGAAAGTGCGTTGATTTTAATTGGGATTTTTGATCGACCATTAAACGAGTTGGTGAGTGAGTGTAATAAATGGACACACGCGCGTGTTATGTTCGTTTTCTTTTTTAATTTTTTTTTTGGCTTCCCAAGTTTCCGCATGCAATCGACGATCACATTAGCATAATTGCGAAGAACCGCGAGACTGGCGCAAGGAAAGGACAGCGCAGACACGAAGTCTCAACATAAAAATCGAAATTTGTTCAATTTACGCCAGCTCGCTTGCGCTCTTTCACTTTTACAGCGGAGCCGTAAAGTGTCTCCCCAGTATCGTGTCCGTCAGCAAACAAATGATGACACTAAACTCTAGACAGCTACCGCCATCTATGAGCGACGGCGGCAACCAGACAACCGCCAAGCCGGTTGTCTGATTGCTGCCGTCGCTCATAGATGGCGGCAACCTTCGAGTCTTTCCACTCTGGCTTCCCGAACTTGCGGCCGGCCATTACTTCATTCCCACCATAGTACAGCTTCGCTGGTCTTCCTTCTTCACCAGAATGGAGAGGCTGAAATTTTTGTTCACGTTAATCACATTCATTGACTTTTTGTTCACGTTAATCACATTCATTAACAATAGTTCGGTTTTTCAAGCACCTCGACGAAATAGACCCTTCCGAAAAATCCCAGGAGACCTTGCATGCAGCGAGGGGAATTGTGGGGCTGTTCGGATGTAAGTACGCTATTGACAACTCGAACCGAATAAAGCGAACGGAAAAGATGGTCATCACATACTCTGGTTTTGCTTTCCATCTGCCTTCTCTGCGTTCTGAAATCATGAACTGTTAAAACAACGTCAACTTCGTCTTCGCTTCTTGGATAATTTCGCGTGCCGTACATCTCAACGTCACAATGCGTAAAGCAGACGCTGGCGTGGAGACACCACATATTTCCGGAAAGGTCTATATTGCCTTCTTTATAGAGGCGCAAGACGGCATCTAATGGCAGACTGGCTTTCATTCGCACTCCATGTCATGTGTTACATTTTGCGCCATTAGAAACGTAATTATCATCATCCCACTGCCTTTCAGCTGCGTACGCACCCATACAATCCGTGCAGAGGATTGTGATTGTGGTTATCGAGCTTCTGGTAGATCAGCGGAAAAGCGTCAGTAGACTGACATCCCTAGGACTGAAAATGAGAGTTGAGTATTTATTTATTTATTTGAGTAATACTGCAGCTCTCAACCGAGGGTCATAGCAGGAGTACAGTACAGTTATTAAATACTCGTTAAAAAAAAGCATTCGGCATTTGAAATAAGAGATGATGTAAGAAGGTAAAATCTACCATTGAAGGAAGCGCGACTATGTCATTGTCCAGCGAATTCCAACTTTTCGATGCTAATATTGCATTTTTCATAGAGAGGGGAATGGAAATGTTTTCTATTTTCTTTTGTTAATCGTTGCCCTAGTTCTATAAGGTATTACATTACAGGTGCTATCCAGAAGTGCGGGCCAAACTTCCCGGTCGCATTCTTCCTGAAAATGAGCGCATGACTAGCATCTGGATTTCGCAGCTGTTCTTTATTATTTTCTTTGTAATTTACTTTTACTAGGACGGTTCTGGGGTTGTTTTGTCTTTTACCGTCTGCAGTATTACTAAAAAAAGAAAAAAAAACACGAAAGGTTAATCCGTCTTTTTGCCGCATCCCACAGCAACAGAGAAGCACGCTTTTGTTTGTCTGTTAGGTTTGTTTTTTGTGGCTAGTAGAACACATCTGGTATGTGCTTGCTGCGGTGTAAAGATCGAAAAAAAAAGGGAAAAAAAGAAGGGAAGTTGGGCATGTCGCTGCGTTTTGAGCCGCACATGCGATGGCAAATGCATGTGCACCGTCACGACCTCATTTGCAGTTTTCTGCCTAACTTCCCCGTCCCATTATAGCGATCTGCTTTCGAAAAAAAAAGTACGCATTCAATGGCATACTTCATTTATATAACTTTTATTTTTATGTCTCGAATGTCCGCGTCTATGCCGCAGTTTCATCTGGTTTATTTTTTAAATATAATTGACAATTTATTATTGAATGTCACAAAACCCGCGAAATAGTTGTTGCGTTAGAATTACTAAAGTTTTACAACGGATGAACTTCGTTCCCTTTTGCCCAGTTACGATATGTGCTATTTATAGACCATTCCAATAATCGCCCTCTGCATGCCGCCATCTTTGTCCGCTAGGCTGTGGAACGCGTTTTGGGCATGCGCAGTAGACCTCTTCTGCCAAATACACACCACAATAACCCAGCATTTTTTTTTTTGTGTGATAAGCGATTGAAATCTGTAGAGCTGAGCAGCTTCGCGCAAGAGTCAAAAATGCACACCGTCTGTCGCACAAAATGAACCTTGACGGCTTCAACGCAGTGCAATGTAAAAAAAATATTAAAAAAAACTTTCAGCCTTTCTACTCCGGTGAAGAAGGAAGACCAGCGAAGCTGTACTATGGTGGGAATGAAGTAATGGCCGGCCGCAAGTCGGCAAGCCAGAATGGAAAGGCTAGAAGGTTGCCACCATCTATGAGCGACGGCGGCAACCAGACACCCGACAAGTCGGCTGTCTGGTTGCCGCCGTTGTTCATAGATGGCGGTAGCCGTCCGGAGTGTTATGTCGACATTTATTTGCTGACGGACACGATCCCGGGGAAACTTGCCCTTAACAGCTCCGCTGTAAAAATAAATGACAGTTGTCAAGCTTCCATAAGAGGAGTACGGAGATGTATAGGGTGACTGAAATAACCAGGCTCGATCAAAAATGGGCCGTAAAAATCGGCGCCTGCACGTAGCAATCTAAACTTTCCGTCAAAAGTGTATTTCGCAGGTCGTTTTTTTTCATGTAAAATTACGAAGCGTAGCTTTCTTTCTGTAGAAAATAGGGCCAAAAAACTTGCCAGGGTCAACGGCGGGCGGCGACGCAGACGACCGAGTCGAGTGGCGAGACGCGTTTGGCGCACATATTGATAGATGGCGCTACCTCATTATCGAGACTGCGCGCGACGACTGTGGTCTACTAAAATGAACACAATCTTTTTGTAATGTACCAAAACTTGAAAGTGAAAAAAAAAAAAGAAAACGCGGTTGCATAACGACGGCGTTTTTGCTGCCGACGGATTTCGTCTGCGTGTCGTCTGCTTTCTTTCGCTGGTCGGCTATACACCTTCGGACGCTGCTTCCGACGCCATCTATCAATACGTGCGCCAAACGCGCCCCGCCACTCGACTCGGTCGTCTGCGTCGCCGTTCCGCCGTTGACCCTGGCAAGTTTTTGGCCCTATGTTCTACAGAAAGAGAGCTACGCTTTGTAATTTTACACGAAAAAACCGACCTGTGAAATACACCTTTGACGAAAAGTTTTAGATTGCTACGTGCAGGCACCGATTTTTACGGCCCATTTTAGATCGAGCCTGGTTATTTAAGTCACCCTATAATACATATATATTTAGCAACACGAGCGAGTTCCTTGAAACAGTGGCCATCTTCACCTGAGTTGTCAGGAAGGCCGTGATAACGCAAGCGAGCTATATTCGAAGGCCTTTAAGGCCGAATCTCACGAGTAATAAATAAAACGAAGAAGAGAGAAACAGTAAACAGACGGTTCTGCCCGAAAGTAAAAATCTCTGACGTTTTAGGAGCGTCTCTCCACATGGACACGTCTTTTGACCTCGTGTACGTAAATAACCCCCCAGAGACGGAAAACAAGGTATATAATTACGACCTGTGTTACAATAAACGTGCATTACCTAAAAAGTGGCTGGGTTTCGTGTTAAACGGAGCACCACTGTCTTCCCTTCCTTCGAACCTGACCCGGAGCAGTGTTGGTACTTGGAAATAACGGGTTATTTATAACAACTTCACTGGTTGCATTTTTTTTTTTTTTCAGTAACGCGTTAATGTACGCGTTAGATGTTCTAAATAGGGAGTTTTAGTAGACGGTGTTTCCCCCTCCGCTAAGCCCCTCCGCTACCGGAACTCTACAGCCAAGGCCATCGGCACGCAGGCGCAGTGGCGGTTTCTTCGTTGCGGAGGGCTTAGCGGAGGGGAAACACGGTCTACTAGAACTCCCTGATGACTAACGAGTAAAATATTTCCGTTACTATTTTACGGCATCGTCTATATCAGAGTACGTTATTCGGTCGATACTCGTGATTAATATGTGTTTTGTTTTAGAGCACAGCTTTTAGGCGGCTGTTTCCGGGTTGAGCGGCGTCGCCGTCGGCGTAACCGCGTGCGTGTTGCATTATGGGACGTTTCTCTTCTGAAGTTCGCGGGGAAATTTCCCTGCTAAATTTAGCGGGTTAAGTTTCCCCGCTAAACTTTGTGGGGAAAATGACGTCATGACTTCATCTCACGTCACCCATGAATGAATTAAGTGGCAGGAGGAAAGAGGAGGAGGAGCAGGGGAGAGGAGGAGAAGGAAGATGAGAGGAGGAGGCTAGGAAAGGAGGAGAGAGGTACGGAGGAGGAGCATACCCTCCCTTCGTTCCCTCTCCTCCTCAAGAGCTGCGCTCTAGTTTCGCATTAGAGATTTGTAAACGTCTTTCAGTTTTTTGCTTAAAAATCAAACTAACTCAAATTCTGCAAAACTAGAAAAAATAGAAGAAATAATATTTTCTTTGCTGCAAACATATTTCGTCCAATCACACTTTTTTTAAATTCTGTTTCTATTGAACAAGTTTAACAATTTAGATGAAAAAAATGTAATAAACACTATGCAATCACACCGTAAAAAATTAATTGTTTTCGATGTTTGTATTTGCCGAATAGTATATTGACGTCAAAAGTAACGTAAAAGTAGCGTTCGTTATAGTTGTTGGAAGTAACGGTAACGATATGTCGTTACGTTTAGAGGGCGGTAACGAATCTCCGCAACCCGTTAACTTTTTGATGAAAATCACCAGTGACGATATTTCGTCACATATTTTCGGTAACGGGGGCGCAGCACTGCCTGGACTCGAGTACCTGGATCAACGCCAAAAGTGCCGTAATAGCCGGCGTCACAATGAAGCGAGTAGGAGGCATAATAGACGGGTCTACCCTGGCATTGCCTTCTTCTTCTTTTTTTTTTTTTTTTTTTTTGAAGTTTTTCGATTGCTTCCGCGTTCGGGGCTTGCATGATAGCGACGTACTCTGAGCGTTCCGCCTGGACGACCCAAAGGACTCCCCGCCGCCGCCGCCGTCGTCTTCGTTTGGCACCGTCGACCGCGGCGCGTTTTGAACGACTGCCAAACTGATTCGTCGACTGGCCTCCCTCCGTTCGAATCGACTGGAGATTGAAGACACGCATACCCGCCGCGTCGCGTCGTGACGTCGGACTTATATTGGCTCTGTAGGCGGGAGCGAGACCGGCGTCGACCGGTTTGATTCTCTGTTGGAGTCGTAGAGAGCGGCGACGGCTTCAAGCGCGAGCTTGTAGGTGCCTCCTGTAACCTGTTGCACGTATAGCACCATAAAGTCGCGCTCACTCTGCTAATACGTCATACATGAAACAGTGTGCAGGCACTATCTGGAGGCATATTCCTCGCATGACGGTCAATTTGGCCATACAAGGACTGGTTCCAGACATATATGTACGAAGCAATCCATGCTTCCAACGTGCTTGTTGTGGCGTGTTCGCAGACAAGTCCGTCATCGTGTCGTCAGCTAAGGCCGTGCCTTGTTGTACGCTGGGTGTTACGATCCCTGCAGTTACCTCTCGAGAGATATAGAAAATGATTAACAGGGAAGGGCAACACCGGCTTACATGTTGCTCGACGGGCCATCTTCCCGCGAGGAGGTGTCGTTGGATTCGTGGCACGAACCCCGCGGGGTTCCCGGTGTCGGGTCATCATCGGGGTTGTTGACCTCCGTGTCCGTCCGCTGCATATTCGAGGTAGCCTTCTCGTAACTGGACTCCTGTGTAAATAATTGTTTTGCATGTTTGTTAGCGGGAACTTGGGTCAGCGCCAGAGGACGCCTTGTGCCTCTGCTGTAAATGGGACATTTTGTCGGTGCAGTACCACCTGGGATCTTTGACGTATATATGAGACAATATGGGCCTAGGATCTTTGACGTATAAGAGACACGCCGGTACGATGCTCGTCCGGATCGAAACGGGCTGGTGGGATTGGGATCGGAGGGTGGAACGGCTGCGCCATATGCCTGTTTGCTCCAGACGCATTTGTCTGCGCCATCCTGCGCCATGTTGCGGCAACTGCGCCACAGCAATAACTCGCGCCATTATGCACAAAATCGCAAAACCTGCGCCAAAAAAAAATTGTTTTTGTCTTGGTTTCGGTTCCTATCGACTCCATTGGCTATCAATGAGTGCGTTTAGCTTGGTCGGCCTTGCAATCCTTTGTTCTGCTTATTCTCCCTGTGTATCCCGAGTCGGAGCGCGCGAAAAAAGTCAGGGGTCGCATTCCAAGCGCTACACCACCTGCGACTGGATTGTTATTCTTCGTGAGGACGAGTCGTTGAGCGTCAGATTATCTGGGGCGCTGCGGCCCGGGATCCGGACGTCAGCCATGTTGAAAACAGATAAGCATGCAAAACGTTCATTTTAGTACTTCACCGTTAGAAGTTGGAACCGCATTCCCGCTAAGATAAATCGTGATTTGATAGAACTGAAACGCGGTCCGGTCCGAAACCTTGCTGGCCAGCGGCTGTCACGCGAGCGGTAGATCTGCTGGGCGTACTTTAACCTCGCTCCTGCTTATCGCCTTGAATACGATAACTCCGTTAATCGTAGTCTGCTGCTTGGATATTGAGTTGCCCAAGAGGATAAACTCGAAATTTGTTGCCCTGTTCCTCCGCGCAACTGCACGTCCGTTGCTTACGCACGTGACATGGTCCGTACATATAATTGCAAAGTGACTGGATCCGAGAAAGGGTGCAATTTTGCATGGGGAACGAATATTAAAAATATTAAACTCTCTGGTAGAGCGAAAATTGACCAGAAAATTAACGTTACAGACGGGCCGAGTCGACTCGCGTTGCAAGCAACCTTATATAGAAAAACAAAATCGCGAGCCTCCTTTTCCGCGGACCAAAGGGAGAGAGAGTATATTTTTATCTAGCAGATATTTATAGCCATAATAAATACGCCATCCTAAATACCCCTGAACGTGTTCAACATTCATGGCCCGTGTTTTTGATGGCGAATTTTATATCACGGACGACGCGAATTCAAGTCTCGACGTTTCTATAAAGAGCTGAAAAAGTTACGATCACACGTGTGCCTTTTTCCATATTAAAAACTTCGCGGAACTCCCCCTGCCCGGGGATGGATTTACGGGTCAGGCTTGGGGGAAGCGGTGGGCATTTGGCTTGGGAACGGAAGGGAGAGGGGAAGGGGGAGGAGGAAGAGGAAGAAGGAGAGGTTTCCAGAGAGATCTGGACGTCCCGGGCAAGGCGTTGACCAGATATATTTTGTGGACCTAATATTTGTTATTTCACCAAAAACTAAACACAATTCTTCCTAAAAAGAGCTGGTGTCTGTCGTTTTTAACATGGGCTGCCCCTCCCCCCCCCCCCCCACCTCTTCCCTTGTCTAAGATACGCTGTGTTTTTAGTGGGAAAAGAAGGTAACGCATGATTGTAATTTTTTTGGATTTTGTTTAGAATGCTTATAGAGAACGCAGACGAATCACATTTGTGCCATAAATAGATCTCAAAAACCGCTTTAATAAGCCATTATTATTTCTTTTAATGTATCAACTTTTCAATACTCACATAAATATTTACACTTAGCGAAGCCTAGACTCGCCTGAATTTTAATTGCTATCTACACTCTAAGAAATGCCTGCGCGTCTACTTACCCGCAGAACACTCAAAGAGCCAATCTCTGCGATCTACGAAATCAGCTCAGCGAATGATGAGGCGAAACATCCGTCTAGACCTAAAAAATAAAGCCTGCGCTGTGGCATTACGCAGCAATGCAAAGCGTCATGCTTGCATTGCATATAATGCCACAACCCATTTTAATTTTGAGATCTAAACAGATGTTTCGCCTCATCATTCGCTGAGCTGATTCCGTCGATCGGAGAGATTGGCTCTTTGAGTGTTTTGCGGGTAAGTAGACGCGCAGGCATTTCTTAGAGTGATAGCAGTAAGGACGCTAACCGGTATAAACAACTGTGCGCTTCGTGCAAGTATGTCTGTGCCGTGAAGGACGACCAGGCAACAGATGTCGCCGTCCTCCGAGCGGCTGACTTTTGTTTTCGTTTCCAATATAGAACATGTTCAGAAACGAATGTCGTTTGCCTCGTTCGTCCTAAATTTCCTCTCTGCCTCTGGAACAACCTCATTGATCTGTTCTCGTCTATAGCCATATTTTTGGACAATATTCACTGTGTAAAGCAGGCTCCTTGACTGAAAGTCTATGTCATAAGTTAACGAAATGTTTCGTTAGATGTCTAGACATAGTCAGATTTTAGTCTGCCATAGGTATTGGCGACATTGTTACACGCAGCAGATTAGAAATTTAGCCAGTGCAGTACGACTGCTTGCCTGGGGTCTTTGAAGCAGTGCTTAAAGCCTGGGGGTCTCAAGGGGTCCCGGACCCCTGTCTTGTGCTTGGGGAACAGATATGACAAGTCCTTGATAAATTGAAGGAATACATAGCTGTAGAAATAAGCTGTAGAAGTGTCGCTTTAATGTTATCGAAAAAGCACAAATAGAGCCCCACCCCCCGGTCCGGGGGGGGGGGGGAAGCGAGGGTCCCTCCTAGGAGAGACCCCCCAGACTGGAGGGAGACTTTGAGCCCTGCTTTGAAGTGAATCATGCATCACACAGGCAGGGGTGGGAGCAACTAGAGTAGTATATTACAAGGTAACCAAGCAAATTCTTAACTTTTTTTTCACCTTTATGTGAAGGTTGATTATTTATCAGTATCTTATATAGAGTAGATAATGTCTTAGGCCTACACTCAGGGTTCACTAAAATTATTTCGTATCACCTGTAGGATATTATTATAATAAAGCATTGCTGATGGGGCATTCTTCGCCAAATCACCCAGGTGGCTCCACAACCTCCTCAGCGTCTGCGCAAAAATAAGATAATGGTGGAACCGATTTCTCTGAATACATTAGCACATTGTCTGTATATTACAAAAATGTAATAGCGCCTTCTTTTTTTTTTTTTTTCTTAGCTGCAACTTTTTTGT
>JAZHYW010048290.1:0-30735 GCA_037355805.1 Ixodes ricinus | reverse complement strand
GTTTCTTTCGGTGTCCAGGACGGAACTGCTGTCGAAATCGATGACGTGGTTGGTCTTTTCTGCATCTTCCGCTAGAGCGAAGCCTTGCACGTCCTTCTTTTTTTACATCGCCAGACCCATGTCTGCGAAGACGTTCGGTAGAAGATTCTTGGTTTCTCCCATATGAGGCTTTACAGTCGGCGCAAGGAATGCGGTAAACAAGGCCTTGGGCTTTTTCTTTTTGGATGACGATCTTTTGGAAGAGGAAGATGATGGCCAATGGTCGAGAAGGGCCAGTGTCACTGCAATGCCGTATGGTCTGAGGGCACGGGTGAGAACCTCGCTCATGCCTCTGAGGTACGACAAGCACAAGCAGCTGGAGCCATGGGTTTTCTCAGCTGCAGATGGGTGGCAAAGTCTCTGGAAGATATTAAGCACCAAACTCCTTGAGTACCCACTATGTTTCTTCCCTTACGTTGACGACGTTTTGCGCCCGCCATTGAAAACCAGCCAGAGTTGACCGTCTACATAAACACCTCAATTCAATCCAGACCAAATATTCACTCTACCGTAGAACGTGAATCTAACGGTTGCATTCCAAATTTCTGGATGTATCTGTGAAAAGCAAGCAACCTTTAACATTCCAGGTCTACAGAAAACCAACGCAACCCGGACGATACCTAAATATTTATCAGACCACCCCACATCTCACAAATCTTACGTTTTCGGCACTTTTCGACGTACCATCACGGTATGCTCCAGAGATAAGGCACTTAAAGAGTGAAGTAGACATTACAAAACGGGACCTTCGAAAAACGCATATCCAACAACATTCGTCAACAATATCTACAGGGAACTTCGTCCCCTATCTGCTGCCAAGAAAACTGATCCCTCTAGCCGCATGACAAAAGCCCCACCACCTCAGAGGCACGGCAAGTTCTCAACCGTGCCCTCAGACCATACGGCATTGCAGTGACACACAAGCCCGTCTCATTTGTTGGCCATCATCTTCCTCTTCCAAGATCGTCATCTAAAGAAAAAGCCTAAGGCCTTGTTTACCGCATTCCTTGCGCCTCGACTGCAAAACCCTCATATGTGGGAGAAACCAAGAACTTCACCGAACGTCTTCGCAGACATAAATATGATGTAAAAAGAAGGACGTGCAAGGAAACGCTCGAAAGGAACATGCAGAAAGACCAACCACGCCACCGACTTTGACAGCAGTTCCGTCCTGACAACCGCAGTGTTAAACCGAAAAAACGGACTCTGATTTAGAGTCCTGGCATATCTCAGGCATACCAAGAACAACCCGAACCGGTCGATCTGGTACCCTACCAAGCAGCCATTCACGTGACTCCGCGAGGGGTCACAAAAAGAAGAAGACGATTTTAACGGCACAGCGACAAGGAGAAGAGAAAGACGAACACCCAGCCAAATAAGTCACCCGTGAACAAGCGACCGAGCAGGCCGCGAACACGCCGGGAAATTCTTAAACCAGTTGGTTAGAGTAGCTTCCAGTTCCTTTTCAGAAGATTGAGTGTGGTACACTGCGAATTTCAGCATGCAGGCCCTGCCTCGCTGCAACTGCCAAACTTGCATCTAAAAGCTGCTTCACATACCTGCATTTGCCAACAGCCGAACTCTTGTGACCTCTTACGGTGAAAGAACACACTGGCCTCATCTACGAGGAGGTCCTGGAACTGCCATTCTGCCAGAGTGAATGTTTTGCAGCATTTCGAGATCACATGTACGTGCTGTTACAGGGTGTTTCTTTTTAAGCTTAACAGATTTGGTTTAAAAGAAGCTGTGGAAGCTACACTAATGCGGCTTGTGCAAGTGAGATATACGGCCTGGGGGCACAGTAGTGGGGGAACAATCGTCACAATAGTCGCGTGTAACTAAGACATGTTAATGAACTCTAATTAGTGAAAATAGCCACATGCTTCCAATTAGAAACTTGCTGAGCATCATCGAAAACAACTATACGTTGGTAGTTTTTGGAAAGCTTTGAGCACGTGGGAAGCGCAGTAGTGCGCCATATTGGTCGCATGCGCAACAGGCACAAGGTATTTTCAATAATCAAAAACATTAATTTACACATATTACTTAATCAGCTGACTGATCATTACAATTAGCCTCCTATACCATGTCCACCTGGCCGCATAACCCGCCTGCACAAACCGCATTAGATTAGCTTTGCTAGCTTTTTTCTTTTTTTTTAATCTGTTAGGCTTAAAAAAAAAAGACACCCTATTTATGAGAAATGGGTTGTTTATAACACTGTCAAAAAATTTTGAGCCGAGAAAGAATGACTCGTTCTACGGCTACACAATAGGTGGCGCCAGCCTGTCCTCTCATCGCAAGATATCGCAAGGAACCTGGTCGCAAGCTTGTGGACCAGCCTTAAAGGGGAGCTCCAGCAAAATTTCGATAACTCAATGATTTCCCTTGAGACTGGTTCGACACATTAATAGACATATCTGAGCTAGTGATCTGAACGATGAGTTGCAATAGTTTTTTCCACAAAGTTAGCAAAGTTTTGAACTTGGTCAGAGAAGCAGAGAAGCTCCACCGGCAGCACTACGAGTGTGATGCCAAATACTGTAATGTTGGCACGCCGGAAAGACGAAACCCTGGTATTCAGAAAACGTTTGGGTAACTCGAAAGACCACCAGAGTTCCCTTTAAGGCGCGGGTGTCAGCGTTAGAAACCTTTGCAACTGGGAGAGCGTGCAGTTGAAGAGAAAGAGAGAGAGAGAGAGAGACAGAGGAGAAGAGCACGGGGGGACGTACATCGCACGGTGCGAGGCTAGCGCACACGGACAGACAGACAGAGGCAGAAGGGGAGCTGGAAGGAGGAAGAGGCCCTCATTCGAGCAGGGCGGCCACCTTCTGAACTCGCGCCCGTCCCGGTCGCTACAAGAGACAACACGGGGCGACAGTCAGGCAGACCGCCCTCATACCCACGGCGGTCAACGGAGGAGCTCTAAAGAGAACCGCGCTATGAGCTCCTCTACAAGTCCCGCGATGCAAACCGGGTACGTACAGAGGGTACCCTTGTGGTAGAGTTAATCTGTATCTAAATAAAATCCTTACGATGTCGGTATTATGCCCAAGATTCAAGCACAGAGGGTGCCTCTATGGTCGAGTCAATTCATGCCGAAATAAAATCCTCGTGACGTGGGCACTTTCGCTGTAACAGCTGGTTCACACATTCGCGTTTGGGGGCGACTGAGCGCGTCGTGCCCATTTGCGACCGCTTACGAGAGCAAACCGGCGCCACCTATCCGGAAACACCTTTGATATGCGTACTGGCAATTCCGGCAAAGTCAGCGGTACCTAGCGGCCAGAACGGGAAGCCGTGGCGGCAGGTTCGCTATCCAGTCCCCTCTCGAGCGAATAGGATATTCGCGGCGCCTGGTGGTCTAAAAGACGAAGCCGTGAAAGTAGGTTGAAAAACGTGCGACGGAAGTAGCCGATCCATTTCGTTTTTTTATGTGTACCGTAGTTCTTTCTGTCAAAGGTATTTGACCTTGCGATCTCGTGCGGATATTTGATCCCGCGAACGCTGGAGAGCATTCAATTAGGGCACATGCGGATCGAAAAGTGTCCAGAGGCTGCGCGATGGGTAGCGCTAGTGTGTTCTCTCGCCTGTGACTAGGTGGTGCAAGCCGTGTCTGTCCATGCAGCCATAAGCGGTGACGAGCGCTCACAATGCCCTCAGTCGCACTCAAATAGAAATGTGTGAGCCAGCCTTTACAGGATCCGAGATTCAACTTGCCAGCATTACAAGCTTTATCGACGTGAGCTTGCGGGTGAACTGCTTCGAGTTCACCCCATCCCCTCGCGCTTTTCCCTAATCTAGGCGTGCAAGCAATGTACGCCTTGTTCCGGTGAAAAGGTACGACAAGTTCGAACTGCTACACCGTGGAAAATGTTAAGGTGTTTGCATAGTCAAAAAGTACTCGCGTAATGAAAATTTTGCTTTCTAAGAAACTGCTATAAAGAGGTCTGTAGTAAAAACATGAATACAGTAGGTAAGTGAGGAAAGGTTGCAGAAGGCTTGGAAAAGCTGGCACAGGCATTTCAGGTATCCACGTTAGCAGAAGTGATGACAGCAGCTCTTTCTGTGTTTTTTAGGAAATTGACAATGACGAGGATGGTTCGGCAACACATTAAGAAGCAATGATATTCGGGTTAGGCTCAGAAACACATTCAATGATTCGACGAGGTGACTTCTAGTGTCGGGAGCCTCGAAAGAACCACGAAACTTCTTTTCTTTTAGTTTTAGAGCAGAGAAAAAAACGCCTCACAAGTATAAAACATGAAACACAGTCTTTGTTCACATGCTTGCAAAAACAAGCATTACTGGGGGCTAAGATTGCCAATTCCTAGACAACCACCGTTTTTCTGATAGACAAAATGGTCACATTCATGCAACGTCAGAAGTGCCACCGAGCAAGTCCCCTTTCTTGCAAAACCAACAGAAGCGAGATTCTTTCTCTGAAAAGAATAATCCATTCAGTCGGACTCTGAGAAGACGGAATGTGAGCTACAACAGGGACACAAAACCTTAAAAACAACAAAACTCAAAAAAAAAAAAAAAAAATCTTTTACGGTTATTAGTGATTTGAGGTTCCTACAGTGTCGACAGAACATCACCGCAACGTCCAATCGCTGGGGTTGTGGTGCATCGACTTCAGCCTCCAGTCTAGTTTTGCAAAAATCCCCTCAGTCAGAACATGGGTTCTCACACCGGGTTAACCCTAATGTTCCCCAGATAAGTCCCTCAGGTTCTCAAATTTCGCTCACCGTCCCTGTCCCGAGTGCCTCTCCAGTTAAAGCCCTATTTAAGAATATGAGAGCCACTCACTGACACCTAACTACTGGCAAGGCAAACACCTCCTGGTATGTGCATTATTGTTTACAAGGTCTGTAGCCTTCTACACTAATTTACTGCACCGATGCCAAGACCAGAAGGGGGTTCCCTCCACTGCCATGCGAGGCAGATAGGGGTTCCTCGAAGACATAAAGTTCAAGAAACCGAGTTAGAACCTTCGCGCAATTTCAAGAGCCAGACACAAAGGCAAAGGGCAACAAAAACAGAAGCAGAGACGCAGAAACTAACCGTCGGAATGGTCCTCGTCCGTCTCGGCCCATCTCTGCCGTTCGTTCAAGAGACCGTCTGTGTCTTCGTCGACTATTCTTTGGGGGAAGGTGACTCCGTCACCCAAGCTTTGAACAAACAAAGAGGTAACCATCAACCCAGGATTTTCACGCATCACAAACACAGTTGACTCCCAAGTTTGACAAGACAAGGTGCTCAGACTTTAAACTACGTAGGGCTTCTGTCTTTCGAAGCGTGCCTGTCCCTCACCGCCTCAAGAAAACAAATGCAGATAAACAACATTAAAAAAAGTGCAGTAACGTTCTCTTGCTGAGCGCAAGAGCTGTATGTTTTGAAAGGTGTTTGTGATAGTAGTTTCAACTCGATTCAAGCGCTCGTAGCTCATTTTTCCTCCCCCGGTGGGCATCTATGCTTGGCATCAACTACTCTGTGCCACACTGTCAAGGCTAGTGTAGCTTCCAGACTGTCATAGCCATGCACCACCACGACAGCAAGTGCACGTGACTTTCTCTTGCATCCACACAGTGCTCGCGCAAGCAGCTTTGACAAGCGTCGGAGCATCGAGGAAGCTTACACCAGCCCCGACGACGTAGTACAAAAAATAGTGTCGAACACAGGCCATCCTCAAATCACGGTTCTGACCCCAGACGTTTGTTTCGTAAGCATATTCGAAAGGGTGCATGAAAACAACAAAGATTAAGTGGCCACGTGCAAGGTCAGCAGGCGTGTATGTAGGCAGGTGGGGAAACAGACCACTGAAACCTGTTGCAGTGGTGTGACCAGAGCTGTGTCCTTCCAGGCGGCTTCTGCTCAGCAGGTACCTTCACCTTACAATATATTGCCACGCACATCTGCAAGCAAGCTGCGCCAGTGGCCGAATGGTTATCGTCCTTGGCTCCTACGCAAAGGGCTCGAGGCTCGATGCCTGAGAGCGGATGCGTCTTTTTGTTATTTCTGTAAATGTAGTGTTCTGGTGAATTCGAGGACATCATTGTTTATTCTAGGTCCGAATGTTCTATGCGTCGAATCTTCTACGTAGATTAATCCACAAGCCCACGCATGTACAAAAGGGGGCTCTGCGTAGCAAGCTGCAGTCAGTCTCGCCCCAGCGTTCGATCCTACTGTTACGCCGACTTCGACGCCCGCGACGCCCTGTTGTTATCATCTGTTTCCTTTTTGTTTTGGGCACAAGTTCGCACCATTAAACGTTTCAGTTTCCTCAGTTACTCCTTGATTCGTCACCACGTCATTCATGACAATATGGCATGGCGGCATACAGGAGGCAACAGACACTGGTCTGTATGAAACTCTGCGAGAGAGAATGCACCGTGTCAGCGATTTTCTCTAATTTAAAGTAGAATTTACTCAATCCTGGCGAAATAAAAGTACCTCACGATTATTTATCGACATTTGTTTCAAAACTTCAAAGCATTTTCCAAACGGCGCGGGCGGCTGGCAGTGTAAAGGCGTCTGCAAAACGTCCGATGTGCTCTTTGCTTTTCATTTGTTTGTTTGTTTTGCTCCTGAAAGCGCTTAAAGCAGTAGAAGGCGGTGGTAGACAAAGTTGGCATTTCTTGCGGTGTAATGTGCAAGAGTACCAGCTAGCTTCGAATCATGTCGAGCGAAAACTTCCCTCGCCTGCACGTAAGCAGCGGAAACTTGTAAGCTAGATCGCCAAACATGTCTGCCGGCGGAGTGGAATCGACGGCCTTGACGCATGATCCATGACGCGCCTCGGCTGACTTCTCAGCTCGCCTTTATTTTGTCGAAAAGTGCGCCTCTTTGATTACATTAAATTTTATGTAAAAATAATGGGTAAAACAGAATCTATGTAATAAATATATTATTTGTTTCCTTGATTAAACTTGAGTTGTTTATGCATGGTTTACGAAATAAATTGCCAGTGGGTCGCATTGCCTGCAAAATTAATGAAGATATATTTTTTTCTGTTTCTTCGTTGTGTGGCGTCATCTATGTGGAATGCCACAAACCTTCCAGAAGCGGAGACACAATCAGGTCACCCAATCAGCTCTCGTTTCCCAACCTACCTACTTTACAACCTGGTCTAGACTGTCACCTCGAGAAAGACGAGTTTGTATTTAAGACTAGTATAAAATTGAGGAGGTGGAAAGGTGTTCGAAGAAGGTACAGGCATAGCGATAGGATGTAGCAAAACAAATCATGCTAGCAATGAGAAAAATACTGCACACCTTGTGCTTTCTACACATATGCCTACTTCTTCCTTTCCCCACATCCTTTCCCTTTATAACCTGTCCTCCTACAAGAGATTAGCCCCCTCCAAGCAAATAGCATGTAGTTTTTAGTTCGAGATGTTCCTTGAGGCATTCTCCTTCTCTTCCCTTGGTGTCAACAGTCTCGAGTTATTCAAAATGTTCAGTCATGCACCAGCTTACTTACGCCCTGACGTTCTGTTTCTTTGGTTTCTGTCTCTTTTGTCTCAGCACTAATCACAGCTCCATTTATAAATATCTATATAACCCACGTGAAATTAAGACCAGAAGCCCTGTTTACTGTCTCCATCGAACCAGCACAACTAGCTACTGCTACCTACACGAAACCAAGTGGCAGAGCACAGCAGGTGTGCACCAAAACCATGTGAGCAAGCGCATCGACACTGTTAGTGCAAATGCAGGAGAGGTGCGACAACCTAATAGTACAAACGCCGAGCACTCACTCGCTGGATAGTAGCAATGAGTTAGTGTCACAACCATCAATACAAGGGGTCACCAGAACATTCAGTGTCCGACGCCAGGTGCCGGGTTTCGGTCACACAAGACAAAAGGCACAGAACGAGCTGCCCTACGTTTGTGCCGACGGCGTCACGCAGTGCACGTTAGTTTTGGCACGCTTTTGCTATTACTCGTAACCCCACGCAAAGTTACACCCAGGGGAGGGAGGGGGGGGGGGGGGGGTGAAGAATCTAAAAGTTTAAAGACGCTTCTAAATGTTAGAACCCTTTCGATTCTATAACACAGTCCTGCAGAGAAAAGACCTCTAAGCTGTCGGACACACACCCACACACACACACAACACTGGGACTACCGCAAGAGGCAGAAATGTCCACCAAAAAGCGAGGCGCCACGCAAGCACGGCGCGCAGGTCACGGCATGCAGA
Organism: Ixodes ricinus; assembly: GCA_037355805.1. Taxonomy (NCBI): domain Eukaryota; kingdom Metazoa; phylum Arthropoda; class Arachnida; order Ixodida; family Ixodidae; genus Ixodes; species Ixodes ricinus. The sequence goes on along the minus strand of JAZHYW010048290.1, from coordinate 22,494 downwards.
CGAGCCACCAACCCTTCCTCCAAAGAAGCGTCTTGCTCTCCCGCGTCGGCCGCGCCTTGCCCCTGACGAAAAAAAAAGGCAAGCCGCAAACCCCCGGATGCAATTCCCATAAGCCATGCAATGCAGCAGCCTCCACGGCACAGAAAGCGAGCGAAGGCTGGTTCCCACATGTGCGTTTGTAACCCAAAGCCCCCTTCACACTACTCGCACGTTACACAAAAGGCGCGGCATTCGCCGCAGGAACGACGACAGAATTTACCTGCGGACACGTCTCGGGCACGTTTGCTTTGGGCGCACGTACACCACAAACATGTTTGCAGACAGTTTTTGTACGACCAACGTGGCAAGACTATCGTAACATTGTCCGCAGACTGTCCTTTGTGTAATGTATTAGCGGCGTGACCGCGTGGCGCCATCTATGGGTCGCCACGAGAACAACTTCCAACCTGTGTACGTATGTTTTTAAAACTTCTTACAGACTGTTCTTCGCTGCGGGCTTGAAATGATTTCGACCATCTCGTACATAGTGCGTTGACTTGGTCTTACAAACGTCACAAAACCTACAGCCTAGTTATACACGAGTCAGAAGTGTTTAGGGGCCGCCGGACAGATGGTGCCAGTGCGCCAGCATGTTAAGCGATTACTGAGGAGATGCAGCGCCCTCTACGTATGACACACACTCAAGCGCAAATGTGAGTGAGTCCATGCCTTAGCGCAGAGAAGGAAGGAGCGACTCTAGCCTTGCTTCAGGCTGGCCAACAAGCGCTAGTGAGCAAAACGTTACAACCCCATGGACAGCCATCAGCTATTGCAAGTGAAGAGCATCAGCCACACCTAAATGCGCGGTACAAGGGCATACGGGGAAATTGTTCTGCACTTAGAGCAAAGGGGGAATAGGTAGGTTGCAAATAACCGCGAGCAATTGCGCAGACGTGCAGTCAAAGCTACTCTGCATGCGGCAATGGCCCCAGCGTATTCTCAGAGCGTGCTGTCCTACGGCTTTGGATGAAATGGGACGCCGCAATTGGTTGCTTAGCGTCGTACGACCAAACCCAATCTGCCAATGTAATTCATTTGACAAAGGAACCAATGAATTCCAAACTACAAATTATGAAGAACACAATGTTGGAAGCACTCTTTAGATTGAATCATTATTAGTGACTTTACAACATACTAGAAGTCCACTGTTCATTGTGTAGCTACCAAACAATGAAACAATAGCTCAATTGAAAATTTTCTTAGATCTAGTCTGCTTCCAACATCGTATGCTTTGCACATTTAGCTGCTAAAAGTTCTCATCGCCTGCTAAGTATGAAGTCTCATCCAAAATTCCTGTCTTTGTGCTGTTATTTCACATCCCCCACATAGATATTATAAAGTGATATTATTGTTTAAATATTAACTTCAGAATAAGAAATATGGCAGCATCAAAATAAAACTAGCTGTAGACTTCGAAGTCGCCATTTCGCAGCCAACAGTTTTTAGGGATCTTTTGTCTCCAAGGGCCCATGTCTCTCCAATCTCTTGGCAAACAACGACAGTCTACGGGAATTTCTTTTCGAGCACTGTAATAAACTCTAACCAAGCACATAATGTTCTTTGCAAAGTAAACTTCCACAGATTCAATACTGGACTTCGCAAAAGCTCTTCAAAGATACATAGTAATCCCAGAATCAGAAAATGCCAGTTCTTCCAAACATCCTTACTTGACGTAATAAGGGTGCTCTCACCAAATTACTATGTAAACTGAATGTAGTCATGATTATTTTTCATTGAGGGAGTACAAATTGAAGAAAGGCGAGAACACCCGTACACTAAGTTTTGTGCTGCTTTTCAATCAAAAGAACTTTGCAGCTATGGTCTTTTCGCGCACGAAAAAAGAAGTCTCCCCCGAAAACATCTGTCAACTAAAGCCTCCACTACTATTCTCAGGTTGATCTAGTTTCAAATCGATAGCGGTAATAAACACTATAATCGTTCCGCATGCCCGCTTCTGTCGCTTTCTTTTCACTGGAATTCCGCAAGCGGCCACCTTGGTGGCATTGCTCCACGCCGCCTACAACGTGACCTATACAAACACCAGCCCACAAGGCTGCAATGCTCTGAGAATATGCCTCTACATTATGTAAAAGAGACCGGTAACGACCCACTCCCACCCAGGCGAAAATCAGTCCACTTGCAGCTGGATTATGGAACTGGAAACGAGGCAGTCCAGCTGACCAGCTGGACCCACTGACCCAGCGGAATCCAGCTGGAATCTACGGACGTATTTCCGGTTCCTGTCCAGCGAAGTGGCCTGTCGCTGGTCGCCACGTCTACGATCGGGGGGGCTGCGCGGTCGCCAGCGTCGGCGGTCGCGGCAAGAGGGGTCGAAGAGGTGTGAGGCTAACCTTGCCGGAGCGGTGCTCCCCATGGAGTTGTACGAACTGGCCACTTGAGTGCGTGTTGGATATGTCACCCCATCACCCAGGCTGCCATGCACAGAGAGAACAGTGCCAGTGTCGCAGGTTGGCATTCCTCCCTGCTTCTTTCCAACTCTTACGCCTCGCCCTACCCTTGCGCTGGAACCCACAGCTTCGAACTTAAGATGACTTCTAAAGGCCTGTTCACACGTACAGCGCAGCACTGAACCAGCGCTAATTCGGCGCTGAAGCACTGATGCAGCACTTGCAAATACAGTGCTGACTCCGTCTCACGTTTAGTACCCGACACATTGCTAGAATGTGTAAGGGTGCTCGCCATTCTGATGACTTGTGGTATTCCCGTTCGAGATCGACGTGCTCGACGGCATGCGCAAGATACACTGCCAGAGCAACGAGCTGCCCTCAACACTGTACATCTTGTCTTTCTTAGCGTGCCTCATGACCTTCTGGTTAGGGTGATGCCGTCCTTTTGAGGTACCCAATGCCTACAGCACGTGCTCACAAGAAAAATTTAAAAAATCGCAGAAAACAAAATGTTGCCATAGCACGAGTCAGTGCCAAGAGCGCATGGAAGGACACGCTCTTTCACACGCTTTAGAATAAAAAATAAAAAGAAGCGTTCGGAACAAAATGGTTAGATGTCATCACCCTGCAGTAGAAGCACAGATGAAGGCACCCTAGTCTTTCTCGGAACAAAGTTATCACACTGTGACGGCAGACAAAATCAAACTCGGCATTAAGAGCGCTCCTATCGCCAGCATGAAATCTCGTCTTGCGACAGCGAGCCCCTCGTGATATTGTAAGTTGTGAAGAGGAAAGCTCGGCGGCACCAGGAAAAATGTAGTGCTAAATCGGCGCTAAATTCAGCACTAATTACGGCGGTGAATCAATGATGCACTGCACGTGTGAAGAGGCCTTGAAGCTCCACTCGGCTACAAGAAACATGACTGCTTCACAGTGAGGTACGGGACACTGCCATTTTACATGACACTGTGTATTACATGCACTCATGCATCTATTCAACACAATCCTTTCTCGTTTTTTGCCCCTTCTTCAGAATGCTCGACTTTATGTCACTGACTAACAGTGTTAGTACAATCACTTTCGTCATGGAGTTCTGATAAAGGCAACTTCAGAAAAAAACCTTTGACACCTCAGGTCTTTCAATGTTGTCTTTCGAGAAGCATAACTTCCGCTAAATGAAACAGTTCCGCCTGCTCCTTGAAACCCCGTTTAGAGATTCTACTGTAACCGATTTAAAAAAAAAAGCACTAAACACATTTCTAGAACTTTTTCTAGGACGCGTCTTGTTGCTTGGGGGCTTAATGTACAGACACCTCTCCAGAACTTCGACAAATAGTTCTCCCCCAAATATTGCACGCAAGACACAGTGGAAGTGTCTGAAACCAGAGACTTCCACCGGGAGGCAAATAAAGAAGATGTACGATCGCAGTCACCCACAAAAGACAAGCGCGTCATGCTCACGTTTCCCTTCTCGCTCACTGACGCACTCTATGGCCCCGCTGTACACGCCACTGATACACTTAGTTTAGATACATTTGAGTCATCCAGGAGGACAAAGAATAATTTGTTTGAACTGCAATTTCATTAATAAAGCCTCAAATACCTGTTTTACTACCACAGAACAAAGCTCTCAATTACCTTCAGTGTCCCTTTAACAACGGTGACAAAACAAATCTTTGTTAGTCACCTATACCATTCCGGCTTTGAAAGCAAGCTCGTTCAGACTACGACATATACTGATTTCACGCGTTCAAAGTGCTTTCACTCAAAATAGTATGAAATGCAGATTCCAATCAGGAACTTGGCACTTTGACAAGCTAGCAGACCTTTGTCCATAGTTGCCAGCAGCAAAAAAGAAGAACACTCAAGAGGTGAGACAAAACCAAACTTCCAGTGAAATGCATAGTTTAGGAAAGAACAGTAACACAGTACGTAGCACAGTGACAACAAAGCAAATCAAAACAGCTGCGCAAGGCTGTCCTTCAGAAGTCAGGGGAAAAGCCTTTAACAAGTCGTGTAAGCAAGAGTTCCTGCAGGACTGTGTTCTCATGGCCAGACGTGGACCAACGCTTCAACTACACTTGTGACCGACAAAGAAAGAGAAAAAGCCTTTTTCTAACCGCCCCAGCTCCAGAAATGGAGGCCCAATCCAGAGGATAACAGTATGCATACATTTGAGCATGAAGTTAGTTCCTTCTAATTAAGATGAGGACAAGTGCCCTTCAACAAAGAGATCGTATTCTAAGGAGCTGTAATGTAATTAAGTAAGGAAGTTTTGAGGTTTCCCAGCCCATCAAAACAAGCCGCTTGAACAAACTCTCTAAACCTAGGAAAAGAGAACATTTGTCTACCTGATTAGGACAGGCAGGTCTCAAAATAAATGTTTGTTGAAAAAAACAATCTTTTTCTGCCCAATATTTATTTTACTATTATCAATTCTTTTATTTGCAGGCTGAAACCGAAACTGTACCCCTGTGGGATGGTGATGATAGCCTCTGTAACCAACTTGTGTGCACTCAGAGTTTGCACGACCTTAAAGGCGGTTTTAGGGGGTGGCGGCAACCACTTTCCCCAAGCCCCCAAGGTCAACTTTGATTTTTATGAAAAAATTGATATACATTAGCCAAAAGTTTAGTTTTCTGTGACATAGCAAATATTGGGTCAACAAAATAGACCTGGGCAACGTTTGAGCCGCAACGTCAAATCTCAGCAGACTCACCCCTTCCCCTCCGATTGATCTCGGAGCACACAGTAGTTGAATACAAATGCTATCACCATCATCCCACAGAACTACAGTCTCGGTTTTTGCCAGCAAATCAAAACATTCAAAATGTAGTATAAATATTGATAAAAAAAATTTTAATTTCAACAATTATGTTTTGCGACATGCCTGTCCTATTAGGGAGAAAAAAAATTTTTTTTTCCCAAGTTGAGAGTTTTTTGTTTAAGCAAACCTAAACACTTGAAAGTCCAAGAGCACCTACAAGCTGTGAACTTTGGCATCTCAATTTGCTTTTGACGTCTCAACATGCCGGGATACCACGTGTGCTTCGATAGAAGCACATTATTATCTGCCACATCGTTCACAGGAAGACAGTCTTTGAGACTTTCAAGTGGGAATTCTCAGCCGCTTGCAGATATTTTAAATGTATAGACTTACTGAATACTCATATTTTGACAAATAGCCTCAGAAGGGTGCCATAATAAAATCCAAAATCTCGAAATCATTCTCTTAGCCACTGCCAAAGACTGGCCAAAGAATTTGACTACCAGCAAATGCTTAACTCGTCCGCACTGCAAATTCTTCCAAGCACCAAGAACGGTCACAAACAACGGGTCTCAAGAGTCGGCGGGTTAAGAACGCAGTGGAAGCACCAAATCCAGCGTAGGCTTTCTGCCTTCAACACTCGAAGTGCACAATGCCAAGGCACAATACGAGGCAACGAACGCACTCTGGAGGCAAAGTTTCTACTGCGTTCCTAGCCAGTAGCCACCTTAAATTATTTGTTTCATAAAAACAAAAGATCTTCAACGTGCATTTTAGCACATTTGTTTTGAACACGGTCAACAAAACCAAGAGAACACTGCAGAAAACCCACTAAATTAACTTATTGAACAATGGTTCTTTCTGAGGTCACAAAACCACCAACCCTGAATGCAAAAACAAAAGAAAAAAAAGAGTTGAAAAGTAAAAGCACATTATCAATAAAGTTTTTTTTTATGTTACCTGGTGAACACGGGCAGAACCCAGAGCCGCTTGTTGTCGCCAAACACTTCGGCCACGTTGGCTTGGCGCCCTAAGCTAAAGCCGTACTTGTCCGGACCGGTTCGGAAAATGGGGGGCGGAACGCCTCTGCAAACGACAGGTCGGGAGATGAGCTTGCATAATGCGCCTTGATCCCGCAACCAACACACCAAAAAGGGCATTTTTTTTAATCATTGACATTGTTGATTTTATCTTAGGGATCACGAATCCTATCTTAGAAATCCCACCTAAGGAATCATGCAAACACCACGTACGCTCGCGACGACGGGGAACTCCAAAAAACATACTTTCGAAGACACCACGATTTATATTGTGCAACTGTTCCCCGTCAATCAACCGACAAAGCGCACGATATGAGTCACAACTCTAGTCACCTGACACCGCAACCACATCTTGACACTTGGAAGTTGGTAAACAAAAACTGCAGGAATTTGAAGTCTTACGAGATGCCAATGCATTGCTGCCATGGCTACTCCGCGACCATAGAGTGATCGGGCTTAGCGGAGCCCTTTTGACACATTCATCGTGCTCGACTCGTGCTCTTTAAACAAAAACGCCGTTAATTACTTTAATCAATCAATCGATCAATTTTTAACATAAGAGCTTACATGCCTAAACAGACCTGTCAAAGATGCGTCCTGGGCAACATATTAGAAGCAAAAGGCTGCCGCGTCTGTCATCGAAAATTCGTAGCAGACGCCGTCCCCACCCTACAAACGGTGGGAAGGCTTCTTCGCGGCGCTCTGGCCTAACGCGCATGTAACTAATGCCATCAATACCCTGCTGTGCTTTTAAGTTAGTACTTCCCTTCAAGCCGGTGAGATAAAACCCGAGGGAGAGCAATCGGATGGGGTCTACATCGTCTTGAGCGACATTCTGCCACATTGCGCGGGTGTACGAAATGTGAAACTGCCGAAGGCGTCCTGTGCAAGTTTGGAATCCAACACGATCAGGTCTGCAACGCCGAAACGGAAAGGGATGGAAATAAACGTACCCAGGGTCGACCGGTTCACCATGACGAGATAGATGTGGTAGCCAAACAAAGACACCAGGCTGATTGCAAACATGAATGCCACGAAGAACAGGAAGAGAATGTGGAAGCGGCCCCAGCCTTCCAAGTCATTCTGTCGCAAAAAAAAGAAAAGAAATTAAATACGTTGGTTGGTAAGTACCATCAGATACTAGCAATGCACTAAAGCCTGGTTCACACACTTACGCTTGAGTTCACACTTACGTGCCGTCTCTTTCTACTACATTTGCGTATATTTCCGCTTTGTGTTTCAAGTGGAGCTCCTTCACCCTAATCTTGAAATACTTCCGACAACGCCATCGGCGACTGTTTCTCGTAGATACCGTAAAACACCCAGCATCTGCCCGTTCCACAATAGGCGCCCATCCCTCAATCTTGTAACATTCAGAAAATACTCAGGAGGACATATCTTTACACGTTGTTGGCCTAAGGAGCACCCATCCCCAAGTTTTATATGATCATCTACAAATTTAGAGTGGGGGCTTGTTACAAGATTTTCCTGTAGTGCACAGATTTTATCTTGCAAATACAGCAAAACCCTTTTTTTTTCTTTCCAACGTTAGGCAACTTGATAAGTGGCCCCAGCATGCCCACACATCCTCTTTTCGCAAGTGGTTACAAGCACTCACGACACACTTTTTCATGCTTAAACGCAAGTGTGTGATCCAGCCTCAACGCGACCAAGATCCACCAGTTCGCCTGCGCACTCACTGCATCTTCCTGAAAGGAAGTTTCGTGCAGTGCAAATATTCGTAAAGATGCGTACACACTTTAGCAAACCCCTGCTAAAGTGTGTACGTAAAGATGCGTACACACTTTAGCAAACCCTTGCCACGGGTTAGTCCTGAGCTGGCTGTTCAGACTGTATTAGAACTTTGCCAAAAGAAAGTGCCTCGCACGCTAATGAATATATGGTGCGTCACTTTTGTTCTGTGGCACCGTACTGACTCATAGTCATCGCCCGTCCCAAAATGAACAGAGCTTGCCGCAGAAGGCGAAGTCGAAAGGTGAAGGATTATAACGTAATCTCTAATTGTGTAAGCTCTTTTGATTCCGAGGTTCATGTGCACAATTCAATGCATTCTTAATTGTGACCATATTTCGCAATTGTGGTTCATATATATCAGTGGTCTCAAACTCATTTGAATGTAGGGGCCAGATAGCCTACCACACCGGAAAGGTCGAGGGTGGACGAGGGGAGGGGGGGATCAAAATATTTTAAAGAGAAGAGACCTCGTGCTCGTGCTTTCGTGCTTTTGATAAACTCACAGTTTTGTCAGTGACATCTTTAGATTTCATTTGCTTATATGACTACTTTGGGCCCTGACCTTATGCAATAACAAGAATTAAAATGGCACCACCCTGCCAACCTGCTGGCATTTCTATTAGAACAAAAAAGCAATTACACTGTCGTTCCCATTGCTCAATTCGCTCATGATTTAATCAAGCTCAACATGTCTAAAAAAACAATCAGTTAATTTGACAGTTCTTGCTTCTCTGACAAACTTTTATTACGACACTCTGAACCAATAGCTGTCCTTTTTATTTTATGGGGATATTGTTTTAAGGTCAGAATCCCGAACTCGTAGCTTTATCCTTGGCAGTTGCTCCTGCTGATCGAGAATTTGCACAGCCGATATGCATCCTTCGACAAATAGCTGCGCGTGCAGCCTAGTAGCGGCTGCAAGCCGCTACTAGGCTGCAGTTGCTAGTAGGGCTTAGGAACGCAGAGAGGAATAAACTATGGGAACGTTAAAAGAGCAGAGCTACTTTTTGAGCAAAAACGATTTGACGAGATGAGATCACAATTAAGACTCGTCCCAGCGAGTCGCGGGCAGTGTGTCTGAGACCCCTGATATATATTATACATCCTATTCACTTCTTGAGTTTGAACTAGCCAGTCCCGGAACATAGGAGCAAATTCTTCGCTTCATCAAATAAACATTGAACTGAACTGGAGGAAAGCACGGTGTGCTGGCATCTCATACCCTACTCACCGTCCAGAACTTAATGAAGTACTGGAGCGTGGTGGCGGCCACAAACAAGCAGTATATCAGCGAGTAGGCCAGGAACAGGATGAAGTGCTTGTAGTTTGTGAAAGACACACAGTTGTTCACCCAGGGGCAGTGATGGTCCATCTTCAGTATGCACCTACAGGCGAGGCACAAGCACAGAGCAGAAGAGACGGATAGAGTCACCAAAGGTCAACGGGTGATTACAGTACAAAATGATCGGGCGTCACAGAGATGAAGGATCACTTACTTTCCACACACTGAACAGTGATGGGCCCTGTCAGGCTTGATAAGGTGGCACTTCTCACAGTACCTCACCACTGCAACAAAGGATGGCAGTCGTTGTGAACAGGAGGAACCACACTGACTCGTGAAAAGGCGGAAGTTAGCTCGCAACAGTTTGCGTCCGAAAACAAATTAACTGTCAGAAGGAACACTCGATTGCAGTATGGGTCTTCTTTTGTCCCTGTTCTTAGCACACTTCGTTTTATAATGAGTCGGAAGGACAGCATGCTTTTTCCCCCAATAAAAACTTACCACAATCAAATTATGATAGTAACCGAGTGCAAGGAAAAATAATTTCTAATTTCACCCGAAACAAGAAGAGGAAGCACTCATCTCAAAGGCATGCTCTGACTAAGCATAAAGTCAACGTGGCCCTTCAAACTCTGGGAGACTAGATTTTGGGTTTCACCAGCTCTTCGGCAGTTTCAAAAACACGCAGACGGACGTCTTACTTCCGTTCAGGGTGCGGCAGGAGACGGGCAGGTTCTTGGCCAGCCGTTCGAGCATCTGCCTCTGCGCATCCTCGCTGTGCTCTTTCTCAAGCCGCTCTGCCTCTTCCATGGGAAGGTAGAACTGCAACCCAAACCAAGAGCACTTCGCCTTATCTTCGCGCACGGAGAAAACAGGCCCGGGAAAGATAATTGCCGATATGGAACGAAACCTTTCTTTCACTTATGACACCAGTGGTCAAAGGTGGATTCTGAATTAAAGGGACGATGCGGCAGGTTGGTTCATGACTAATGTTAATGAAACTGTGGACAAAAACATGAAGGCAAGCGAAGGGAGCACATAACACTCTGCAGCTCAGCACTCGTTGCTTTACACTTTTTGGTAGTCTGTGCTTTTGTGCACCATTTCGTTAATGTTGGCAGGTTCAGGACGAAAACTGCAAAAGCGGCAATAGGAGAGGTGTTTCTTATTATATCTATATTACAGCAGGTAGTGGAAATGTGTACCGGGTTCGATTGAGAAAACGAAACCCGTTTTTTCGGCACCCATTGCAGAAAGCCAACACTTTGTGAGCATATGACGCTAGCATTGAGGATAGGATACTGAAGTCTTACACATGACGTCAGGTGGATCAAGAGATTAAGAAAGAGAAAGATGAAATTTCCCTATGAGCCAACGTTCCCCTAAACCTAATTTCGTCAAAACGATAAATAACATTGCAAGCGCCTGTGACATTTGTTTCACTAAAAAAAATGCCGTAGGAGCCCATATCATTTTTTGTTTGGGCAAAATTAGGCTTAGGAGAATGTCTGCTTGTAGAGAAATGTCGTCTTCCCATTTCTTATATTTTGATATAGATAACGCCATGCACTCAAACTTCCGCATCCTATCCCCAATTCTAGCGCAATTTTTCTGATGGATTTTAAGCTTTCCACGATACATAGTTTATTTATGTAGGCCACAAAAAAAGACTTCACTTTCTCGATCATGCCCAGTAAATGTATCTCAATAAATGAACTGCTCTCGCTGAAGACCGTGACTGTTTATCAATGGTTATCGTAACCCCAAAGACCAGCAGGGCTCTTATGTCTCCCCACCTATACTCTGTTTCACTTTATGATGTACCGCAGGAAAGGCTACAAGCGCAAGCTTTTTGCCCTGGGGCACATCTCGGCGGCACAAGCTCTCATGACTTAAGAGCAGCTGCCAACGCTATGAGCTCACGCTTCTAGCCTTCGCTGCGGTACAACATAAGGTGAAACGAGTAAGTATAGTAAGGTGAAACGAAGTATAGTAAGAGGTTATAATCAAAACTGGTAGCTGTAACTTACCTGCTTTGGAATGGTACCTGGCTCTGCGAAAATGGTCTGCCAGTACGACCATGCAAACATTGCGAAGCAGGCATGGTAGCCAATGAGGTAAAATACTGAAAGATTGAAAGTGACACGAGTCGGCACCCGTGTAAAGCACTGGACTCCGAACGCAAACTATGGCACTGAACTCCAAACGCAAAATATTATGTTACATTTGAAAGCACCAAGCCAGCAGGAGCTAGCAGAAAAAGCTTGAAAAAAACCTCTAAGAAATGCGTGAAGGGTAGTCGAGATTTCGTTAAAAGCCAAAACCTGAAAAAGCTGTCGCATTTGCCAGGTTCAAACGCTCGCCCAGTTTTTACACCTAAGAATTACGATTCTAACCAATGCCTCCGTCAAACTAATGGTGACCGTATGGCTGTGGTTCCCACATCTTCCTATTAATTATATATCATAATAAATAATAATTTCCTCCTTGGCAAGTTCCCCCCTACCCCCCCCCTCTTTCTCTCTCTCTCAGAAAGAAGAAGGTGCATGTTGGATTGGGGCAAGTATGAAATTACATCAAACAAACGAAATTTCGTCACAGCCGTTATAAGTTTTGTCGACTGCGAAATTTCTAGATTGCATCGAACCGCGCTCGCCTGCGATTATGACGAGAGAGACAACAGGACAGCATACTCACTTTTCTGGAATATGTTTTCAACAGTGACTGCAACAGAAAGAGAGAAAAGAAATATTAAAAAACAGGCTCAGCATGCATATTAACTGGACAAATCTCGATCGACCAAACGGTAGACCCTTGTAAGACCGACCGCGTAGAGCCAGTTAATCTGCACGAACCAAATCGATCGGTGTCCACAGGATTCGACCCGAAATCGCGCGGGTACACCCGGAATTATTTTACGGTTCCGCAAAATGAATCACAGCGCGGAAAAGAACAACGTAATTTTGAAACCGGGAACGAAGATACGCGACAAAATCTATAAGTTTTTTGTGCGTGTATGTGTGAGTGTGCGTTTGACAGAGCGCGAGAGCCGTCATGGTCGCAAACAAACCCATTAAACTTTATCTCGGACCACGAAACAGAAACAGGGCGTGTGCGGGAATGCGCCCGCGATCGTCGCTACGACGGCTGCAAACGCGACCCGGATCGCCAGCTTTTTTTGTTTCGCTTAATAGGCTAAGGACTCGGCCGTGCAAGGGCCGAAATGCGGGCGAAAAAACAAAAATCAAGAGGACTCACAGAAACACAGCTGTATGACATAAGCGTAGTAGGACCAAGCCACAATGGTGGTGATGAACAAGACGGGGCACCACTTGAACACGCGAACGCAGACCGAGCACACGGTTCCTTGCATCTTGAACAAGCCGGGAGGCATTTTAACCCATCCTAGATGAGACTCGCCAGCCGCTTACGCCCGCATTTAGGCCTGATCAAAAGCATACACCGCCGACTGACGTCAAAGTCCAGCAGCCATTTTCTGTCCTTTTGGTTTTATTTTTATTTTTGTAGGCCGCGAGGTAACAATGACGTCACGCAGACCCTAACGGCACGGTGCAAGCTGTACATTCTAAATTATTAGGAGAAAAAAAAACGAAATAACTGCTGTTGTGAGAAAACTAACAGCCTAATTAATTACTTGGCACTTTAAATAATTTAATATGGTTGTAGCTTCCGAGTGGGTTGGTGGAGTGTGCCACCTGCTTAGTGTGGTATTTCGAACAAAATAATTTTATTTATTTGGTTCTTTTTTTATTTAACAGCTTTTGCGCGCGCACTTTCGGACCCTTGTAAAAACCATGCATATTCCAATCCACGATCACGGGTAGCAAGGGAGGGAGGAATGAGAAAATATTCGTCGTTCCAACTTCCAGCCCTTTTTGATTCCCCTGTTCGGCCAACGCTCCGAAGCGGGTTTACTTACAGCCTTTGGAGTGTTCCCACATAGCCCTTGTTGTCACGCGGACAACTCTTCATTTGTTGAAGCTTGTAAAAAAGGAGCGGAAAACGTGCCATGCGGGGAAGCGATACCGCTTGGAACCGCTTTAGTGGATGCAATTCTAACAACCGTGCCGAATAATTGTCGTCAATACCAATACTTTTTACTGGAAGATATTTTCTATCATGATGTTTAAAGCCTCAGACTGGAGAGGAAACTTGAAGATGTATTAAGAATTTTCTATGCCCTTCAGAAATGACGTTGCAGCTGAAATATTAGCGAGAAGGAAAACAAAAAGAAAAACGCGAAGTCGACAGGTCGGAGATTACGGTGTCACCTGTATCTGCTGTCTCCCTACGTGTGGAATCTGCAGTGTTGGGTAAAGTACATCTAGAGAGTACTTAAAGTAAAGCACCGAGTAAATGAGAGGAACTTATGTACTTCAAGTAAAGTAGCAAGTCTGGATGCAATAGTAAAGTACTATGTCAATGTATACAATGTACTTTTAAAGCAAAGTATGAGTACTTTTTAACACAATCTTTCATGATGCCGTTTCATTCCCCTATGCAGTGGTTTTATTTCTTTAAACTGGTACTCATTGCCCAGTGGCGTACCAACTTGTTTTTGAGAGGGGGGGGGGTGCAAACCAGACCCCCAGGGCCGCGGCCCTTACTATCCCTTGGGCGCCGCCGGCCAGTGCTTGCCCTGCCAAGTGGCGGCTGTTTCAGGGAGAGGAGGGGGGGGGGGGGGGTTAAAGGGTGACTGCAAAGAAAAAAAAGTTTTTTTTAAACAGCCTAATTGGTACAAGCATGTCGTAAAACAAATCTTTCACCAAAAAACAAATATTTTAGCAATATTTACGCCACAGGGCGTAATTTAGTCGGAGTCACAACCTCTCCACATTTGAACATAGTTTTGTTTAACCCGAGACTGGGGTATTTCGGAAAAGGGACGAGAAGAAAAGAGGCCACAAGGAGGCGACGTCTCAAGAAAAAAATTGAGACGTCGCCTCCTTGTGGCCTCTTTCTTCTCGTCCCTTTTCCGAAATACCCCAGTCTCGGGTTAAACGAAACTATGGTTAATTTCCACCAGCTTGCCTGCACCCTTACAATTTTTTCACCCACATTTGAAACTCCCGCTCTTTCGACGCGCGCGGAGTGGCTGTAATACGTCACTCCATGACGTATAACAGCCACTCCGTGACGTATAATACCAACTTTGTGGCGCGCGATTTAAAACGGACGAAATAGCCGCAAACTAAAATCAGTCCCGCGCCATAAATATTGCTGTAAAAAATTTTGTTTTTGTTTGAAAAATTGTTTTGTGACATGCTTGTCCGAATTAGGCTGTTTAAAAAATACGCTTTTTCTTCTTTGCAGTTACCCTTTAAAAGACGTGCCTTGCCCCCCACCCTGAGAACTGGGGCGAGCGTTTTCTTGCCCCCCCCCCCTCTGGTTGGTACGCTCATGTCATTGCCCCAGGGGTAATCGCGGGTGCATCACTTATTTTCGGAAATGGCGGCGAATATTGGATAAAGTCACCGTGGCTTCAGTGTTGACAAAGCATCATTTTGTGATACAAATTTAGTCAAAACCGCTTCTTTCTCGAGAGGTAGCCAATGAGAACGCTGCCCTATCGTGTACAAGCGGTGACGTTATGCGCCACTTTCTGACGCGCGTTTGAAAGCTGTAAACTAAAACAAGTCTAGCGCAGTAAATATTTTTACAAAAATATAATATAATAATCTTCCACGAGATATATTTTGTAACGCTTGTAATTTTTCCAGGTCGTTTAAAAATGTTTCTTTTTCTTTTGAGCATTTTTTTTCTATCTAAATTTATGTCTTGTTAGAAATCATTCAGGTCAACAAAAACAATACTCCCCCTCACTCCCCCCCCCCCCCCGGCTCGAAAAATAAAAAGTTAAAATTTTAGTTTGCTGATTACAAACAAGCGCGTTTTGTACCCAAGGTGTAGATTTCTGCGCGTGCGCAGAAATTCAATTCTCATGAGATAAAGGGTCTGCGCACGCGCAGTGTCGACGTGGTACCGACAGCAGCGCAACCGCAGTGCCGTGACGTCAGAGCTGCATTGATGTACAAACAGACCTCAGGTGATCGAGCCTGGGTATCATATAATGCATTGTGTATTTCCAAATTTAACATCAGGCATCCGGTGTTCCTGACGGCCCGCCCTTCGCCTTGGCGCTCTTCTCGGGATCCTTGACTGTGGACGTAGCCGGTGCAGCGGCGGGGTCTACGGAGAACTCCATGAAGTCTGGGGTGTGGACTCCGACCAGCTGGGGAGCTCTGCCGCCTGGCGACTCCTGGCCCGTGTTCTCGGAGTCTCCCCTCAAGGCGTGCTCGAACACGGGCGAGAGGTTCTGGCCAGTCATGGTGATGCTGCTCCGCGAAGCCATGGTTGGGACCAGACCGCTCCGAGCGAAGATGGTCCCAGCGTACGTGTGGAGACGGCTTTCGCGCAGCTCGCGTAGCTCTCTCTACAGAGAGAGAGAGAGAGAGAGAGAGAGTGAGAGAGATGGAGAGGGATATATAATATATACATATGCATATATATTCGTATACTGAGAGATTGAGAGAGAGAGAGAGAGAGAGAGAGATAGAATGTAAAACATGACAGGCAAGTAGAGCCCTGCTCAGCCTGCTTATTTATAGGTGTCCATATTTTAGAAAACACCACGCGCTTGTCATTCTGTACTGATCTCCAATGAAAGTTCATACAAAACAATCCTTTTCCGTTTCTTTTTACGCAAAAACATGTTTTTTTAAATGCTTATCGTGACCACAGTAAAGAAAAAGATTGAGCCGCCGTCTTGGCACCTCGAGTCTGGGAATTTCGATACTCTGGGATGGGAACATTCACTGACTCGCTAAAGGGTGGCGCTGTTATCGTATTTAGCTTAAATTGAGCTTGGTCTCGGTGGACGCCAGCGGCCCAAGTTTCAAGGGAGGGTGAGTTTCCCAACTGAGTGTTTTAGTAACGCTGGCTAGGCCCAGGTACGCTACTAAATGTACAAACCCTGGCTGAGAGCCAATCTAACGCAGAGAGCGAGTGCCAAGTGCTCTTCTGGTAGGCGCAGCCACCGTTACTAGATCAACTCAGTTATGGAACTTCCCATAGGCGCTGTACATTGGAGGGGTCCAAAACCGTGTCCGATTTTTTTGCAGCTAGGTGGAGCTGCCGGCGCATTAATCCCCGCGTTTTCGTCTGCGACTGCTCCGCGGCTCTTTTGAGTCCCGACTCCTCTCGAAATTCAGCATAGTTTTGGGTTGGCTTTTGCCCTTTCGCCAGTAAAAGTAAAAATGTGACTACCAACAGCAGCAGAAACAATTTGAAAATTTTCTGCTGTTGTTATCCGTAAGAAAAGCCAGAACCGCACCGTCAATGATGATGATAGCGAGTATTAATGCGGAGCGCGCGCCCTCTAACAGGCGCCACGCGAAGGGACCCCCTCGGAAGCGGAGTTCCAGAACTGAGTTGTTCTAATAACGGTGGGCGCAGCGACGCGCGGTGCACGAAGTCACCGCTCCATATGGGCAATTTTCCCATTTTCAGGGGATTTTCGGTCTCGATTTCGACGAAAAGGGAAATTTTTAAAATGATTGCAGAGAATTTGAAGGATAAACGAGGGAATTTGGGAAGAGCATTAAAGAAAACCAGATATTAAATCACACACACCTTGTGTTCTAAAGGTTTCAAGAGAAAGTGAGAAAGTTGCGGTGTAGGAAGGAGACCTGTCTGAACGACGCGCAGCAAAACGGCCGCGTCTAAAATTTTTGTACCGAAGAGGGGGAATTCTTGGACGTGGTATGGAACATCAATCAATGGGCTTTCTAGCCCACCATGCTGGTTGCCAGGCACGTAGCCAGGAGGGAGGGGGGGGGCTATTCCTTCCCCCCCCTCCCCCGAAATCTTCTATTTTGCTGGGGCCTTTTCTCCCCCTCCCCCTCATATATCATTTTGTCATGGGCGGGCCCTCCACCGAATCAGAATCCTGGCTACGTGCCTGCTGGTAGCGTTGGACTGGCTCCGATGGCTCGAGCGTAGCGTCCTCTGTGATCCATGGTAAAAAAAAAAAACATAAAAAATCCACTGCCTAAAAAAAAAACTGTTTATACGTGTTAGATTACGAACCAGCCAACGCGCGCTCAGAACTGCGGCCAGCCATAAAATGGTTGTGCGAAATGACCAGCAGCAAAGGTGCGAAGGAACGTTGACAAAGACGTACCTGAAAGACGTCATCGTTGAAATTGAGAACCGTCTGCATCCCCGGTAGGAGCGGCTCTGTGGCTGGTGGGGCCTTGAGGCCTGTCATAACTCAGTAGTTATGCTAGTTAACCTTACCCACTGAACGAAGATCTGGAATGGTCCCACACGCACCATGACATATCTTTTTCTTCTGCCTACGGTTAGGATGATTCCATCACACTCCTGCAATCGCCCTCAGGCTATTTAAGAGCGTGGCTAAGTACTATGTGAAAAACATTGACATATATTAATGCAGGCAGATGCTTAAATGAAGTGCTCGAATCTAAGATTTAATAAAATATTTGACGCACGACGTGATTTTCAGCACTGGCTAGATGGCGCAAGTTACCGCCACTTGAATGATTCCTCTGCGTTTGTCTACGAGATCAAAAAGGTGATGGATGCGCGGTGCGCGGGATGCGCGCGTTCAAAATGGCGCCCGTTTGATGCTGCCGGCGAGGGGCTGAAGCGAGGTGTCATCAACGATGACCACCTAATGTGAAATGCCAGCGAGTTGCGCTGCCTGCAGAACTCGATACCAGAAAGGCAGCAACGTTACCTTCCACAAGTAGGACCCTGTTGACCTCGTGTCAGCGTAGCTTTTCTAGCGGGATGGCGCCAATCGCGCTTCTCGGTCTGTTTACGTTGAGGCTTTGTTTGCGCAACAGGGATGCGGTGGAGTTTCTGGCGGGCAATCAAGATGAGCCTTGCGATCGCAGACAGTTAAATGAGTTACACGCCGATCAGAAAATAGGAAATTAAGCACTCTGCGCGCTTCGAAGCTTTTCCTTTCATAGCTTCAAAATGTTCCTTTCGTAGCTTCGAAGCTTTCTCATCGTGCCAATAAAGCTTTCCTTTTGTAGCTTTATTTTTTTTATCGTTTTCTTTCGTTACTATGCAAGCTTGAGCGAGTTTCTTATTCATATTCAACGTCCTTTCGTGCAAACCCTTTATGCGTACCAAACGAAGTAATAACCCCGCATTTCTGTGGTCATTTTCAGGTTCCCGGCGAAGGACCACTGGTGTTTGGTACAATGGGCAGCCTTCACGGGTAAGGGTGAAGATTGGCGGCCCACATTATTCCACCGACTGTGTTCGCGACACTTCGAGCCGCGCTGTTTCAACGTCCTCAACGGGAAGTCCTACCTCCGCCCGGGAGCCTTGCCAACTCGCAACAAGCCCTCGAGCCACAACAAGCGAAGCCTGAGAGGCAGGAAGCGGACGGCTCCAGAGATATTCACCAAGATACCTGGAGCGACTCCAGCGACCACTCCAACGCGCGGTAAAGTTGTCATGGAGAAGGCCAAGTCAATCCTGCAGAAGGTCAAACCCGCCTCAAAGGAGGTTGGGCAACCCGAGATGGCTGCCGTCAAGGGTACGAGCCCTACCACCCGCAGTAACGTTCCGGAGGCAAGGGGTCCCCGACAATTTGTGCCACCGACGCGAAAAGTGGCGAGCACGCAGGAGACGATACCGGAAACACCGGAGAAGAGACCAATCATAATCCACGTTACGTCGCTCAGCACGGCTCCTTCTTCGCAGCGTCCGTCGCGCCTCAAGCGTCGACCGGTCAAACTGCGTTCGGGCGAGTTCGAAGAGGGCGCCCCCTCGCAAAGTCCAGCCGGCGACTGCGGCACCCCGAGCAGCCGCCTCCGGTTGGCGCGGAGTCCAGTTCCGAAGCCGATCCAGACGCCGAATCCGAGCCAGAAGCCGAGCTTCCGCCCGATCCCGAATCCGATCTCGAAGAGGAGGTCGAGTACATTCCGGATGACTACGATTCGGACGTGGATGCGCCGGAAGTCGTCGAAAATGTCGCCAAAAGTCTGCTTCCCCGTTAAAGTCGTTACGGTTCGGGCTGGAGAATCTTTGCTGATCTCGAAAGAAACCCGCCGAATGCGACGCCTTCGGCGGCAGCATCCTCGGCCGTCGTAGGAGTTCCCCGGCCAAAGCTGTGGCAGGCAGCGATTTGGCGTTGCAGTTGCAGATTTCGCAGTTGCAGGCTGATCTAGCTCGGGAACGCACCAAAAATGAGGAGCTGACGATGCAGTTCAACAAGGCAAAGACGGTGATCGAAAGCCAGTGCCGGAACATCGTTGCCCTTGAAGAGACGATCAACTCGCTGCGGCATCGGCTCGTCCAGATGAGCGCGAAGTGCAGGAGCGATGCAGCGCCCGCGGATGCCGAGAAGGTGGCCAAATAAACGCTGTTGTGCTGGCAGCGAGACGCCACAAGTTTCGTCCCGCCTGTTTCATCAGAAAACATATTCAAATTTCAATATACCTCTAGCTTAAAGACTGGCAGCAAACAAGGCATGACTGTACCCCGAAATTATGAACAGTGAGATTAATAGCAATATGAGGCAATCTCGTAAGGGTGCACCCCTATGGCGAATGCCTTGAACACTCGACAATGAGCGAGCTAAAGTGAAATGGCTCTTTTGATTTTAGTGCGTGCCTATCTAGAGGGAGGCAAAATGCAAGAATGCTCTTGCCTAAAGATAATTTCCCTATGGGCTACACGCTTATTGCCCAAGGAAACATTTAAGAGGCACGCTGCAAATGTGGCAAATATCTCGGCAACGGCTTGCGCTGGATGATGCTGTTGCAAAGTAAAAATAAAGGCAGTGCGTACCAAAATGGCCCAGTACCACCACTCCAGGTTCGTGTAACTTGCTCCAAGTGGGCAACGGAATATTCTGTGGGAAACTGTTCTCACCATGCTCATCCCAGTCCAAGAAAACGGTAGACGACGGTGCAAGCTACAAAAAGCTGCACGGTGTAACCTGGCTGATGCATGGGATGCAACAGGAAAGCCGTGTGGCAGATGTGTTGCCCAAGTGAAACAAATATAAAAAACTCAATTTGAAAAAGTATAAATTTTTTTTTTTATCACACCTACTTGCATTTGAGTTTCTATAAGTGCCCATTTGTTACTTTTGAAATCTTTAAAAATTGCAGTGGCTTAGCTCGGCTATGCCAGGATATACCGTATACGTAGCGTAAGCTTAGGTTCATCTGGTTATTCTTAGCTTTCCTGGTTGTCTAGGATTAGCTTGATTATCACGCTTACTGCTGCTTCAGTGACACACACACAGTATACGCATTATGTGACTACTCGGGATCCGATGTGTTAAGCTGTGAGCTGTGGTGTTATGTATCAAGCAACCACTCTGCCGCCCAGAAGAACAGGACAGCGCAAGCCATGATCTTGATTGGGTGCATGCGCGCAATGCGTGCATCGGGACTGACACGTCTGACGTCACTGCTCCTCGCACATGCGCAGCACGGCTCTCCAGGAGCCACGCGAAACTGCTCAACCTCGGCCAGTGTAGCTTACGCTACAAAATAATCAAAGAACATCAAGCACCCATGCCAGGCTTTCGAACCCACCTAGCTAACCAAAATGCTCCTCCTTGTCGGATCTTCTCCAAGTATGCCAGTGCAAAGTGGCAAGGTCCGCTCCATTGGTTTCCCGTCTCCATTTTTGCTCCCTGACTTAAGCAAACATTCGCCAGCTTTTAAAGATTTATCTCTTAATTTGGGTGGGTGCTTGGCATTTAACGGAGCATGGCACAATACTAATACTTGCAAAATATTGTGCCGATGAAATATTCCCTTGACTTGCACTGTGCAATATTAGCAAAACACCAACCCCACAAACATTGTTAACTGCAGGTGCCTATTCCTTTTAGGAAGCTAACATTTGGTGGGAGTCAGTGTCACTGAATACTGTAAACCTATTCAGTGACTCTAGTGGGGTATTGGGAAGATCCAACCGTTGCACCCTAGTGACTAAATTGAGAACTACACCGATGAGGACAACATGGATTATTCATTTGCATTGTGACGCAGTGCTCAACCCACATAGCCGAATGTTGCGTCGGCGTTCAGCTGGTGCTCAGGTTCAATTGGCAAAGCAGGAACAGCAAAAATGTGGCACGCAGTCGTGCCCAATTTTTTCTCCGCGCTTAGCGGGAAAAGTTACTAGTAAGTAAAGAATCCAGCGCACCTCCTACGGCGTTGTGTTGGTAAACACAGAACTCTGGAGAAAACAAGCTGGACGTAGCGCCCCTCCAGTTTGATTTCCCGCCAATAGATATATAGGAGGAAATGTGGCGAGCACATTGGCAAAGTGTGATACACTATGGCGACGTGACGGAAGCATAAGAGACACCACATCGAGGCAAATGCATTGTCCGAGACATCCTTCTTGAGATACTCTGATGCTTGCTATCGTTTCATGCTCCGAACAACAGTATTTCGCAAATTACTGCCCAAAATGGTTGTACGGCAATCCAGCTTGGAGCACTCAAAGCAAAAAGCTTGCGTCGCAGAAGCCAGGGATCCCATGTTCGGTCTCGACCCATCAGTTTCGAACTGTACGAGAATTGTACTAGCATGCATCACTTATCAAGCACTACAGCCCGGTGCTTGCTTGGAGAGACTGCAGCCTTGTGGTCACACTGTGATGGCTAAATTTCTCATCTACGACGGAGGCATCAAACACCTTTCGAGTCTTAACTTACCACCATCTAAACTTCCATACAACAAATTAATATTTCTCGGACCAAGGAAGACACCACCACAACCCCACGTGCAAGAAAGATCTAAAAATGGTGGAACACACCTACGATCCAAAGTGCACACCACCACTTGAAAGCGGGAACCATTATAGACCAACTCGACTCTCCGACGTCACGGCACTGCGGTGGCGCTGCTGTCAGCGGTGCGCACACACAGATGGTTCCTTGCGTCCGAATCTGGTTCGTGCACACGCACGATGCCCACACTCGGTGTGGGCAAAGCGGGCTTGCTTGTAAACACTGTTGGTCTATAAATTGTTTATTTCCGTAATGTGTGTGGCAAGAAATTCTGCTGACTGCATACCAGTTTTCACCTCAAGAACCGTAGTAAAACAAGACTGGCTCCCCGCAGAGCATTATTAAATCTCCCCCTTTATGTGGATAATTAAGACATATGT
>JAZHYW010048289.1:0-73553 GCA_037355805.1 Ixodes ricinus | reverse complement strand
TTCGGAGTAGAGCGCCACCTGTTGCACGCAACTGCAACTAGGTCCGCCGCCATCACGCAGGGGTCCCGCCAGAACCGCCTGCATCTTACCGCCTACAACGGTGCTGCCTACACGCTCACACTTTGAGCCTTTGAGTCTCAGTCTGCGCGCGCCGCATCAATATGCCATCGCATTGCTGCGTACCTTTGTGTACGCAGGATGGATACGTTGACGGAGACGGAAAAAAGGTACGTGTCAGACAAGTTCTAGAGTGTTCAAAAAGAAAAACCGAGTCCTCGTGTTGTTTACAAAACTTTCGCGGGTTAGACAAGAATACGCTCTTATCTTTCGTAAGTGGAAGCATCGCAAACGGTTATATGTTGTAGTAGTGTGGCCGTGTGTCGCGCCCCGTCTTTAACAAGAAAGGTACGGCCGCGGTTCAGTGCGCGGCTCGCATGCGCGAGCGGCTCCCTCCTTCAGTGCTTCTTCACTGCAACCGAGGCCATTTTAGGTACTTGTTCGGCGTGTAGGTGCATGATTACTTCTTCCGCAAGTTTGTTTCCTTTACTTACGGCGGTAAAGAGTTTTCCAGAAAACAGACGTCGGGGGGGTGTACAGACTAAATGCAGTGTACACCGAATCTGAAGATCACTCGAACCCGCCTTGCGATCGTGGGAACTTTTGGAGTGGTGGCCTGAACAGAGTGCCAAGGCCGTACCGCTAGCCGTTTAGGGACGTTACGCTACTAATCAGTTTGGAAATTTGTGAGAATGCAGCCAAAGAGTTTGTGCTTAGAGCATGTTCAACAATTGTTATGTTCCTGAACACATTGTATGTTGTGCAATTGTAATTTTTAAGGAAACTCTTTTTGATGAATGTATGTTGTTTTGCAGGTGTCCTTTCATATGTTCCCTAAGACAGACAATGTCTATCGGAAGTGGATCGCAGCAATCAGGCGTGATGAAAGCAGACTATTTAAAGTGTCGAAGGCCACAAAAGTCTGCTCGAAGCACTTTGTGGAAACAGACTTTGTGCGTAATGTGGCCAGTGGCCGCAGGCTGCTCCACGAACACGCAGTTCCTTCGGTGTTCAGTTTCACCAAGCCCAGAGCCACTAGGAAGCCACCAAAGGAGAGACTTCCACCAGTCATATACCAGGCTTCGCAGGACCTTGAAGACCCAAACCGAAACTTGGACCAAGAATTGCAAAATCACGAAGACCCCTTCCCTATCCCCGAGCTGCAAGAAGTACGTCCACAAGTCACCTCGCAAAATCACGAAGACCCCTTCCCTATCCCCGAGCTGCAAGAAGTACGTCCACAAGTCACCACAGAGTTCATGGCAGCGCCACCTTGCACGTGCAACCTGGGGCCTGAGCTTGAAATGAAGAAGGCTGTGGAGAGGAGGCAACAAAAGACATTGATTCACTGCGTGCCGAACTAAAACAGAGCAAAGCGCAGGTGTACAGATTAGAAGCTCAGCTGGAGGCCGCGCTTGCAAAATGTGAAGTGCTAGAAGCAAGAAGTGTGCCCTTCGGCGTAGAGAAATTCCGAGCCAATGATGAGGACATTCAGTTTTATACTGGGCTGCCCAATTACCGGAGTTTTCTTATTCTTCTCAATTTTGTCGACGCTGGCGAAAATGGGAGAAATATTCTCATGCAACATGGGGGCACTCTTCTGTCTCGCAGAAGGCTGGACGGCGACGAAAGCTGTCGGCGGAAAACCAGCTGTTTCTGGTTCTTATGAAGTTGAAGGGTGGAATCTTCCACAAACACCTAGGCCATCTGTTTGACATTTCAATGAGCACCGTGTCAAAATTGTTCAGTGCATGGATGAGCTTCCTTTACCTGAACCTTACACAGTTGTCTCTTTGGCTGCCACGTGAGGCCATTAACCGCACCATGCCAGTTGCGTTCTTGGACAAGTATCCGACGACGCGAGTCATCATAGATGCTACGGAAGTCAGATGCGAAGTAGCAAGTTCCTTTGTCACGCAGTCGGGAACTTACTCTTACTATAAGTCAACGAACACATTCAAAGGTCTCGTCGGCATTTCGCCTAATGGCCTCGTGACATTTGTGTCCGAGTTGTATATGGGATCTGTCTCTGACAAAGAAATTGTGATAAAGAGTGGACTCCTCACAATGCCTTTTGATCAAGGGGACTCTCTTATGGCTGACAAGGGGTTTAAGATTGCTGACCTTCTAAAAGATCTTGGTGTCACGCTTAATATCCCTCCTTTTCTAAATCGGGGCAAATTTTCAGTTGAGGAGGTGGAGGAAACCCAGGACATCGCAGCTTTGAGGATCCATGTTGAGCGACGCATTCAAAGAATTAAGTCCTTCCACATCTTTGATCGACCCATCCCCATCTCGCTAGCACCCCTTGCTAACCAAATGTGGACTGTTTGTACCATACTCACAAACATGCAATCACCATTGATTAAGGATAACGAGTAAATTGTACTTGGAAATGTTCTCGCAGGTGGACCCAACTACTGACGAGTGAAAATGGGAAGTTTTAGTAGATTGTACAACTGCTAGCCTCCAGTACTGTGTAAACGATGACCATTGGCTTGAACAGAATTCACAATGCTTGTATAGAAGTGAATGAACCTTTGATCCTTTCAGCTGTGTTTTGCATAATGTGTTTCTATCCAACACACCAACAATTCTTGGAGCCACTGGCCAGGGCAACTTATTCTGCTAACACATGTGCTTGTGTACTTCGGGAAGCGTTCATATCCTTGCATCTTACAGGAGTCATTTATGTGCCTATGGTACAGCTGATTTACCGTGATTCTGCGTCAGATACTCATTCCAGAATGCTGTTTCGAGTTTTAGCGCCCAATTGTACCGTTCAGACTGTCCAAGATCGGCTTTTCTCTTAAGAGAGTTTAATTGAATAAACCAATGTCATCAACCAGTTCGACTACACCGCTATTGCTGCAATTCATTGTGGAATCAGCAGTCTTTCTGCCCATGCAACAACCTTGTTAGCTCTTCGTACAGAGCAAGAGAGGGTAGAGCCGTCATGTTCTGCCGCCTTCCTCCTGTGAACTAAATTGGGTGGTGTCGTGCATGCAGCAAGCGGTTGATGAGATCAATTTATTTTTATTAAAAGGAAACATGTCCGAGACCTTCCTGCAGACGCAAGTAGAGTTCAGGTCAGAAGTCTGTGCTAAGAGTAAATTGTGTAGAAAAAAAGGCATGGGAAGTCACATTCATAAATCGATTACACCATGTATGTGTGACCTGAAGCCCCCTAGCAGTCTTTCAACCAAGATCAAACACTGGTTTCCGACTTAATTTTGTTAAAATCACAAAAGTAATCCAGTTACGGCATGCAATACTGAACAAATTACAGGCTCGGGTAGTGCTGCTGATGCTCTGTAAGCAACAGGTTGGTGCCTAAAAATAATAGAGTGGGGTTTGGCTCCTGTAGCACCGGTTTGCACGACTTCGAAACTGTTTTCGTCAGAGTGAGGTTCATCCAAGGAGGAGTGAGCATTGATAGGAGACCAGAGACACTTCTATGTTTAAAAAAGTTTTATATGAAAAATACATTCAACACAAAGAACCGATACAAGGACAACATAGAAGAAATCACACTCCTCCTCCCTCCTCCCCCAGAAAAAACAAACAAAACATCATGGCACAAGGTGACTTACAATTAGCTGAAATTCGCTTTGTATGTTTACAAAATCTTTTACATCTTAAATTTATTCAGCACAAATAAAATATACAACACAAGGACAACAGAAGAAATCACACACCCCTAAAAAAGAAACAAATTCCCTGTGTCGAAGAGATTTTTCAAGTTAATGCAATTAACGCAGGAGTGTAGGCGAGCTGGATAATATTAAATGATAAACAATCCCTGGAGAAGGGGAACAAGGGGACAAACAACAAACACAAAATCTCCAACATCAGGTAGGTGCGTTGATGAAAAAATCCGCCTGGTCCTGGTATCGAACCCGGGACCTCTCCATTTCCAGTGGAGCGCTCTACCAACTGAGCTAACCAGGAGTTAGACGTCAGTAGAGCAAACGGGTTTTAACAGCCGCCACCAGTCTTGTTACCAACAAGGGTGGTCCTACATTAAGGTTATGAAGTAATGCAATTAATGCAGGGGTGTTAATGCAGGACTCGCCCTTGTTGGTGGCGAGACTGGTGGCGGCTGTTCAAACCCGTTTACTGACGTCTAACTCCTGGTTGGCTCAGTTGGTAGAGCGCTCCACTGGAAATGGAGAGGTCCCTGGTTGGAAACCAGGACCAGGACGATTTTTTCATCCGCGCACGAGTCACCTAGCTATTGTTGGAGATTTTGTGTTTGTCGTTTGTCCCCTTCTCCAGGGATTATTTATTGTTTAAGATTTTTCAGACCACTTAGATGGGTAACATTGACCTCACTCCAAACCAGAAAAGAATTCAGAAAAAAGTGAGTGCAAAGAATGGTTCAGCTTACTCAACTCTGCAATTCAAAGCGCAGCAACTACCGTCTGCACTCCAAGTGTGGCAGCAGTTCATTAAAGTAGAAATCTTCCAACTTTTCACTCACACTCTGCCATACTGTTGCATTGAATCTCATCCTTTCAATTAGGATGTAACTTTTTTCCATATACAACAAAGTCTGCCCACTGCAGCCCAGAAAGCGCCATTTGTCCGAGGACTTGATAATAAAAAGGATGATTGTCCTTCAGCCTTGTGCAATCTCCACTTACTTTGGAGCAGAAGTCCGCATGGGTGAGCTCTTCAACAGTTTTGTTGTAAAGGGAATGGGGGCACTTAATTTCCACAATCCCATGAGGGGGTCCTCCGCGGGGTCGTGCACAACTCTGTCTGGTGATGCCCCAAGCCATGGGGTTTCAGGGTCGACGAACAGCCCGCATGACTTGACTGTGACCTGGTGGCCTAGTCCTCGGAGCACATCCTCGTAACACTTTGCGGCGAGTGGCTCGTTGATAATGCCGTGTCTGCAAAGTAAGTAGAAAGTTACATTGGCACCGAGGTTTACACAGTGTGATACAGTGTCCGCAAAACATAAGTTAACGGTTTCAGCACAGTGCACATTGCGGACGCTCCTGTGGCATAGTTGGGAGGAGTCGAGCACATTACATGTGAAGCAATCGTACGGAAGGGCTCTACGCTAGTTCGTATCTGTGACGATTGACGAGCCTTGAATTTTGAAATAAAAGCTTGCCGTTTTCGTGACTTCTGTGGTCGCTGAATTACAACACTTCCTAGCTGATTTTCATCTTCAAGAAGCTTGAAAGCATGCTTAAATCTTCAGGAGTGCATTCGTTCCGGCGGAAGCGACGGCGTCGACGTTTTCTGAATGCTATCTGTCTGGCAGCTCTGTGCCACCTGGTCTCCTTCAGTTTGTTTTCTCGTTGCTGTTGAAAGAAATTTTGCTGTCACCAGTATGTATAAGCACATTCTGTCTTGTTCGTGCGAGCACTGTTACGTTGCGCCGCACACTCGCTTCGGATACATAGAGCTTGCCGATACTGACGCTTCTGTCTAAAGTAAGAAACTGCTAGTGTGGTTCGGCAGTTGCTGGCGGATATCCGCACAGCCCCCATCACCCCCCCCCCCAAATAATTAAGCCCTAACGAGTACCTCGGCAAAGGAATTTGCCACATCATGACTTCTCCTTGAAGGAGAAGACATGTATTAGAGGATGGGCAAGTTGTGCCGTGCAGTGCCATAAGTAACGTTTACAGCGCCTGCACTTTTGTCGGTTTTGCGCTGCTCTCGTTAGCGTGAGACAGCAACCCGCCACAAACTCGGGATCATGCTGAAAGGAAGGACGGTATCAGTCGCATCATGTTTGTACTACGCAGGGCATGCGTTCGGGGAAGTGACCTGGCTTTGCTTCTACCGTTCGGACAATTTCCTGAATTGAGCATGTCCTGCGTTAAAAAGTACTTCGTTTCACCTTCCGTCCAGACGCAGCGGATGCTACGAGGGAACGGGACCAATCAAGCAGCGTCAAAAGTGCAAATCACTAGGCTTGTTCTGTTTCTGATTGGTTCAGCGATGAAAAACACAGACAGAAACATTACGAACACCATGATGGTGCGCTTTTGACGCTGTCTGATTCGTCATATAATCTCGTAGCATCGGCTGCGTCTGGACGGAAGGTGAAACAAAGTATAGGACATTGCGAACGCCAGTTCGGTATTTGTGTTATTTCGAGATGTGGCTGACCTCATGCGCGTGGAGTGCACAAACATTTTATTAGGAAAGGTAATGAAAATCATTTTCGAAATAATGCTCGCTGGGGATGAATCTTCAATTTACCGTGTTCAAATAAAAACTTTTAAAACATTTTAAGGAGACGAACTAGAGAGAGGTTACCCCACTTACATGTATGTGCCTAGATATCGCAAAACGGAAATATTTTCCACACTATGATTCCTCTTTGACACAGCATCTTGTGTGCCGGGGAATACTGTGACTGTGTATTTATAGGAAAGAAAAGATAATGCTTGGCTTGTGGCTGATGGTAGATGCAACTCGGCATCACAATGAATAATTGGGCTAATTGGTATCATTGTACAAACGGAAAAGCGCAAAAACCCCTCACCTCACGGCAGGGACCTTCGAGATGTCTCTTGGGACAGTGAGAGCGTCTAGTCCCTTCTCGCTCCACTGGACCCTTCCAAAAGCTGTACCAAAATGTGACGCTGTCAAACGCAGTTTGCGCTCTCTGCGCCATGTTGGGCTCTTCGACTGCTGCCTCGTGTTCCTTTCCAGGTCCCTGGCTTCCTCCGGTGTTAAGCATAGGCCCTAAAATATGCAGAAAAAAAAATATAACACTGATGAGAAAGACCAGAGAGCTTTTATGTGCCATGTTTTAAAGCGATAGCTTTTTGGGTGACACTTAGCAGGAATTTCGGTGTCAGCGTTTGTTGTTTTTTGCAATCGCACTGGGGATAGAAAAACCCTTTGTGTTCCTTCATGGTGTGAGGAGAGAAGTCGGGACTTCCCATTGACCGCATAAAGAGGAAAGAGAGGAGAGCCCTTGTGTGAACTGACTGTTTTCACCGTCGTCTGGTACCAATAACTTCAAAAAAGTTTTAGTCTCATTATATGGAATCCCACTTTGGCAGCGTCCAGTTGCTACGCGTAATGTTGGGGGTTTTAGAAACTTTCGCCCCGTTTGATTTCAATATAAATTCTTTCTACTTGTCAAACCCAACCGAAAACATTAAGCATGTTCTGCCTAAACTCGTTGACTTGCAGCTGCCGCCTTGCATGTTGAGCTTCGCCTCATTTCTTTCCATGTGTCCCCCTCTCCACTCACCGCTGAACGTTAACATTACCCGCTCCCTTCACGGCTCAACAATACCGTGCTACGGCTACCGGTTTTACTTTTTTGCACACTGCGGGCAAAAAAGGTGCCCTTTCTTTAGGAGCAGTCAAATTGGACAAATTTAGCAGTAATTTTCACCCTGGGAATCCCCGGAACTAAAAAATAGAACGATGGTAACTGGGTTTCTCCTGGACCTCTCTTTCAGTTGTAGGTCCCCTGCATCTGTCAGTATGGCTTGAATTAATGTGATGCCAAGCTTGGTTGCGCAACGTGGCCCTTTAAAACCCTTTAAAAGAAGCCCAATGGCTATTGGTAACATGCATACCAAGAGAAAACATAGAAAATAATAGGTGGGAAAACCAAATGGCAGGCAGAAATGTGCATCCGTTTAGCTCCCGTGCACACTTAGCAATGGTAGATGGTAGGGCTACACTATAAGACGTGAACACAGCCTTCTGCCCTGATGGCATGCCTACTTACCTCTAAAATCTCGTTGCCCAGAAAGGAAATGGGGATCTCCCACAATCCACTGGTCGAGAAGAACGTACAGTCCTTCGGGGGAGCATACGAGAAACTTTTGTGCTGCCCTATGTTTGTTACAACTGAAAGTCCATGCGGGATGATGGGTTGCTGGTAGGACAGCGGTGATCCGGCCAGTGCAGGGCCGAACTTCGTGTCTTTCACTGTCCTGTCGGTCACCAGTAGCAAAGCCTCCCCGAAGTCCGTGCAGTTGCCTAGGGTGGCGAGCGCTTCAGCAAAGCTCCTGTTTGCGGCATTTTGCTGGCACTGGCTTCTTGGTGAGATCCTGCTCTCATACAGACGAGATGTCAGCGGGGTATCCAGCCCGCCCTCCCTCACGCTTCTCCAGTTCACTGACTGAATCGAGGTACCCTGGATGTGGGGCCCTCGGGGAACCCTCCACTGTTGTGGCAGGTCGGTGCAGCTCAGCTCCGCTGGTGCCTCGCTGAAGCCTTTTGACTGCAGGAGTGCGACTGTCCGAAGGAGGGCCATCAGGTGATTACACGCCACACCTCCTGCAGGGCATTCACAATGGCCATCCAACAACTGGCCTTGCACCCCAACTGCCGCCATCACGGTATAGGGATCCTGAGTCTTCTTCTTGCTTCGGTAGCAGGAGCCCTTGATGAAGAAACTTCCTGCACTGAATGGGATAAAAAAATTATACACCGGTTTTACACTCCAAACAGCTGTGCATATTTTCTGTGCAAATAAAAATCAGTTCCAACACACTTTTTTTTTTTTTTGCAATGTCGCATTTTGAGTGGGCTCAAACAAACGTGGTACGTTTACAAACGCCATGAAATAAACCCAATACATCAGTGGTTCTGGAAAGTCTACTCTGTAGCTTTGTGAGGAATGCCACAAACCGCCTAACTTCTTAGTCTTCAAAAGGTTACCGAGGAAGGAATAAAATGCTGCCTGCCACCCACCCCTACAACCTTTTCTGCTGTTGTGTACGACTTGCGATTGCGATTTCTTGAACACTCAAGGTTGTGACTCGTCAGGAACCTTTTGAAGTTACTGGTACGCGGTCGCAAGTTTATTGGAGGGGTACGAAAAATTAAACGAGCGAGTTCTCGACTGTCACCGAACGACAAGCTCACGACGGGGGCAGCGTACCGGGTCGTTCGGAGTGGCCACGCTAAAAGCGCGATCACTATGATTAGCTGTATTAAAATTATGGAATGTCACTAAAAAAATCACTACAAAACAAGAAAGAACTTGCCTGTTCCGAGAGTAGTTCGCCTTTATCGATGCGGGGACCACGTATGCCTCGACGAAGAAGTTGTAACTTCTTTCCATGCACCGGTCTGTGCCTGACCGGCTCCTGTAGAACTGCTCCACTTCTCTGTCACTTATGTGTGGCAGTATCGATAAATCATTCGACCAACAGGTGATGGGAAAAACACCCGCACAAGCCATAGCTAAAAACGCTACGCCGGCTACGCTGCACGCCGACCGGTCGAACCCTGCGTAATGGCGGTGATCACCCAATGTTGCTAGATGTTTTACTACTCCGGCTAATTCTTTTTTAGTGTTGCCAAAATTCCGAAAGGGGGTCTATTGCGGGATCTGGTTTGGATTCGCGGTGCTGCAACACTGCACTTGATCTGTTCTGAAGTTACAAAACAAGGGAACTCGATTAAGGTATGTCGGAGTACTTCTGTTTAAGGTATATTTATTAACTGCGGCTTCAGAAAGTGTTTTATTTTGAGCGCGTTCTCTAGCTTCCAAAGCGCGCGCCATGCTCTATTCTTTTTGGCACCATGCTTGCTTATTTTGTTATGCAGCACAGAGACCTGATATTCAATCGTATCGAGCAAAACGCCAGTACTACCGATGGCTTATTTTTTGTGTTTTGCAGACCCTGGCAGAATCGCTTTACCATAAAGGCCTGTTCACACATGCAGCAGAGAGCTACAAGCATAGCGCTGACCTAGCGCTAAGCGCGTGCTGACGGGAGCTTTCGCCAGCTTTGTATCGCACCGTCAAAACTGTTGCTCATGGCAGACGAAAAGCAGCTCACGACACGTGAACAGCGCTACCTTTGCGCTTCGCGTCGTGTGAGAACCGGCCTTAGGGCTCATTCACACTGGAAGCGGATCCGTGTTCGCAAAGCGGTTGCGAACGCGGTTGTATAAGGATTCAGTACAATTGCACGCGCCTTTGATGACATCAAATGCGCGTGCGATGGTACTGAATCTTTATACAACCGCGTTCGCAACCGCTTCGCGAACGCGGATCCGCTTCCAGTGTGAATGGGGTTAATGGAGACATTTATTTGATTGTACAGACTTTCGCGTTGATGGCGGAAGCTCGTTCCGTCACTTTGAAGCATAGTTTGAGCTCGCACGCGCTGGGTCTGTAATTCGCAGCGAACAATTTATTAAAAATATAATATTGCGCTGGTCTGCTGTCAACAGATCGCATGTTAGATGTGAACCATTGTAGCACTTTTGTAGCCTATTTGTTATTTTATTATGTGTGTGTTATATCTCATACTGTTGTTGAGCGATCGAGTATTTCACGCTGCCCCTCTTGCTAATAATCCAAATTCCTCGCAAACAGGCAACAAGCTGCCGGTGCCCCAATAAACGGTGCTTGGACCACGACCGGTTTGGACAGACGTCCCAGTGTTCAGGCCATCGTCGACGCAAGTGCACTCTTTGGAATTTGACCTTATCGTGGATTCTATCGCTCAGGAACTTCGACTTCAGTCATCCTTGAATGCGATGTGTATCTACGAGGCAATAAAGCTACATTTAACCTGAACTGCACAATTTCATATCGGAGATATGTGGCTCGGGACCAAATGTAAAGGGTAAACCTTTAGTCCCAGGGGTCTTACTTCAAGGGCGCAATGTTTAGACCCAGGGGTCCAAGTGCAAGGGCCTAACAGTTGGTCCTCGGGGTTCATTTGAAACGATGTAACAGTTAGTCACAGGGGTCCAAGTGCAAGGGCCTAATAGTTCGTCCTCGGGGTTCAATTGAAACGGTGTAACAGTTGGTCCCAGGGGACCAAGTGCAAGGGCCTAACAGTTGGTCCTTGAGGTGCAATTGAAACGGTGTAACAGTTCGTCCCAACGGTGCTAGTGCGAGAGACTAATGGAGGAATGCAACTGTTAGTCCCCTTCCCGTTAGTCCCCGAGGGGACTAATGGTTGTGGCAACGCACTTGCTCCCCTCGGAGACTAAGTCGCGCTCCCCTTTTTCTTAGAGTGTAAGAAACTGACCAACCCAAAAAGTGACCCCCAAGAGGGAATCCAAGCGCAAGCTGATCGGGTCGCGTGGCTAGCGTGGGGGTGCTCTGATACACCTAGAGGTTTTTAAGGGAGAGGAGGATGCTCATTGTCGGTGTACAAGTACACTGGCTGGGTAACGCAGGGTGCATCTTTCAGGAAAAGGGTGCATGTGCGCCCGATGCACCTGACTACACCCTTTTTTCTTAGAGTGTGCTAACGGAGCGCAAAACACGGTTCGTCTGCTACGAAGCGTGACTGACCCCGTAAGTGTGACGCCACTGCTCTGAACAAGTCGTTGCTAGGGGTGTTCCTATGGACGAATACATTGAACTGAGATTTGTTCCGGAAGAACATCGTCAAAATCGGACGTGGAAATGAAACGTCTTTATAAAATCTACATATATAGGGAGCCTAGATTTCACACTTAACACGCCAAAAAATTGTTGAGAATCGGCTGTTTAAGAAATATATTAGACGTCACCTTCTGGTCCTCGAAAGGTTTCGAGATGCCTGCTGCAGACGGTGAACGCAGACAAAATGAATGAAGAATGTCGTCTGCAGCAGTTTCAAACGTTTGTATAATGATACGGTTTTGATATTGTATTTACTGAGAACATGAGAGCACTAAGAGTTAAAATATTGCATGCATGGAAGACCCCTCAGAACGTAGGTAGGAGGCGCGGCCGGACTAGTTCCGTAGCGTCGGGCTTCCTCTTAGCTTAAAAAAATGTGCCATTGCTATCATTTTTGTGAAGATAGGGGAAAGACATATTGGCACGAATGACAAGTCATGAGGCGGCGAATGACTGAGTAAACTGAAGTGTCGACACGTTGTTGGGCTTGAATCCGGAGTCTGGCGAGCTGCAACCTTCGTCGTCGGGACGACCACTTCCAGCCCGGAGACAGGGTGTGGGTGTGGACACCGATCCGCCGCCGTGGTCTCAGCGAGAAACTCCTAAAGCGCTACTTCAGACCCTACAAAGTACTTCGTCGACTCGGGGACCTGAACTACGAGGTGATGCCTGACGGAGCAAGAACATCATCACGCCGCCCACCACGACCTGAAGTCGTCCACGCCGTGCGCCTGAAGCCGTACTACGCTCGATAGGACTGTAGACCTTATGTGTTCCAAATGACTTTTTAGTTTACCGCCTTTTTTATTTGCTTTGTTTTGCTTTGTGCTGCATCGGGGCGATGCACTTTTTAAAGGGGGACTAATGCCGCGCGCGCAGCTGGCCAAGTAGGCAGCGCGGGCGTGGCTTAATGGTTATCGCGCCTGCCTCCCCACGCGAAAAGCCAGGGTTCGATTCCTGGGAGAGACGTGAATTTTGTTTATTGCTGCAATTTAGTGTTCTGGAAAAAATGACAAGTGTCACGAATGACAAGGGATGAGGCGGCGAATGACTGAGTGAACTTAATGCTTAATGGGGTGAACTTATGCCCAAAAATAAAAGCAAAAAGGAAGATAACAGCAGAGCGTCGCGGGCGTCGAAAGCGGCGAAGCAGCAGGGTCGAACGCTGAGGCGAAACTGACTTTGGCTCACCACGTGAAACCCTTATGTACACGGGTGGGCTTCTGGAATAATCGGCGTAGAAAGTTCGACGCGAAGAACATTCGGATCTCGAAAAAGCAACAGTATTCGTAGAATTTTTGCAGAACACTAAATTGCAGCAATAAACAAAATTCACGTCGCTCCCAGGAATCGAACCGTGGCTTTCCGCGTGGAAGGCATGCGCGATAACCGTTAAGCCACGCACGCGCTGCCTACTTGGCAAGCTGCGCGCGCGGCAATATTCATTAAGCTAATGAATAATTTTGCAATATCTACTCCTAAGCTAGATATAGATATAAAAAGAAAATCTAAAATATAAATGGATACACTTAAGAGATTGAACGAACTAATTTATATATATTTCCTCAATGTAAAATATTAAAAAAAATTAAAAATTAGAAAGATTGATGGAAAAATAGGTTATTATTACAATAGATATTGACTCATAGAGTGAAAAAAAAAGAAAAACAGAAACCGAGGGTACCGTGGGGTGGTTCGGGCCGGATTCCTGAAAAGGACTTAGTTTTGAAATTGGCCTAATGTATATATGTAGGAATCAATGCGCTGGCCCTCAAAAGGACTTTCTCTTGAATTACTAAGAGGTATATTAGAGTGAACACAGGGGAAACTATATCTCTTGAAACAATGTGATGCTATCACTGAGTGGACCATAAACCGTTACGGCTATCTAACAACTTAATGGAAAAAATATTATTCAAATTCATTATCACGAAATTTTAGCTCTAGAATACAAAAAGAGAAAAAAAAAGACAGTTTGGAACAGTAACTTAGATTGAAACTAAAGTAATGAAATAAACAAACATTCATTCTTTAATAAACCCAATAATATATATTTCTCTTATTTTATATTACAGACTGAAGAAAAATAACACAAGCCAAAAAATACCAGTGAAGAAACCTCGTCGTTGTCTTAACCAAGACACAAGACCAAGATGGCACAAAACTAAAGGACAATATTTTAACCTACGCCATTATTACCCTGATTTCATATTCGATAGAAGCCCACAGACAAAACACAAGCCCGTACCCGATGTAGTTGTTTTGCTGCATACTTGTTTTTCATTGTTGATTGGCTGTCAAATCAAAATTTCCTTTTTGGTGATATTATACCTCATTTATTTATTTTTAATTCGTTTAAATCTGTTATACCGTTTGATGGTGCAGGTAGAGAGACACGTTTTATTTTTCTTCATTTTCGATCTCGCTTAGAAATTGAGTAAAAACATGGGTGCCTCGGCAGAGTTTGGCTGGTGAGAATGTTGAATCGGTCAAGGCACGAGTTTAAGGAGAACGCTGACGCCGTAGTCATAGGACGGCCTCCGTTATAGGAGTGCGAAACCGTAAACGATTAGGTACCTGCCATATATAGTACATGCTATACATAGAAATCATTACTCTCGGCCACAAATTACACGCACAAACACACATGCAAAAAAGCATATGCACACACCATCAAAAGCGCATACATACCCTCTTTCACTTTCTCAAGAGCACGTGTTGCATAAAGCACACAAAAAACGGAGAAAAATAACATTCTAAATATACAATCAACAGCTGCGAAAGCGTTCCACCTGAGAGCTCCGAGTTAAGTATAAACACGGATTAAGGAAAAGTGCGTTTTTTTTTCATTGCACAACTGTTATTTTAGCTTCAACAGCTGAAACAATCGTGCACGTGAATTGAAGGAGCGCCAGTCTAAATTTAGAGAGAGTCAATAGCGTACAAGCCGACGGCATATTATCGTGCGTCGGTCTCTTTCAGCCCAACAGCCTAGCTCAGAGATGATTCATCTTGGGGTTTCGCAATCAACGCAACAGCAAAAAAAGGTTATAACCCATTCCTGGAATAATAATTAGAAAGAATCGCACACGTTCAGGTGTTTTATTTTTCACGGATGAGATTGTATATAGTGACATATGCGAACAGAGACATTTCTGTGAACTTAGATGATGCCACCTGAAAATTGCGTCCGTTTTTCTTGTCGGTCATAACTTATAACTCAAGGTACGCCGCGGCGCATTTTCTGCAGGCGGTATATGAGCCACTGACGGAGACTTGAAAACAATAAAAGGAATGTTTTTCTTTAGAAAACAACTAAGATTGGCACTTTTCAGATAAAAGAAAACACTGGCGTACCTCAGCTTTCAGACGCACAAGAAAACTGAAGCGCGTTAAGATGGGAATTCCGACAACTCTTTTCTACGCTTTGGTGGCGTGTTCTTTCATGTGGGAGATATCGCAGGCTATCTTCCCACCTTATGGAAAGGTCAAGATTGTGAATGGTAAGTAGAAATGGTTATTCGCTCCCAAATACTTTTAAAACTCATTAATAATAGCAGAAAATGCTTTTCCACCGAACCCCTATCCTACTAAAATGTACGTCTGTCTATCTGTCTGTGAAGTCACCCGCTAAATTTAGTGAGAAAATTGACCTGGCGTGACCTAACGACCCGAGGTACCGTGACATCTACACCAAACTAGTTTCTGTGCTATATTTAGCGAGGAATTCAACGTCACGTGACTTAAACACCGATTCATTTTTGAAGTAGGGGCAGCATAGGATGCTAAACACATCAGTCCGAGACGCGCTTCAGGCACCATAGTCCACTGATTTGTATTGTAGAATGCTGGATCATGTATCGAGGCTTATCGTGCTGGGGTCGAGTGGCACCTTCCGGCAGCCATCACTTGACACCATCTAGTGCTTTGGACTCTATGGGAAAACCATGAAAAAGTTTCGTTTCTCTGGTTTCTAAGTTATGGTCTGCAAAGGAACGTTCTGGCTGCTTTTCAGGAAGACTGTAAAATAGATCTTGCAAACATTAAAACTGAAAGCTCTCACCTTTTATTAATAACTGTTTTGTGGTCAAGAGTCCCTCGGCTGGGCGAAAATGTTAGTGCAGCTCAATGAGACAAGTATAACCCAGAATTACCATGGAGTAAATGGCGGTTTCGATGACTAGGGTTGGCTTCGCGGAATTCGCCGCCAAAAAGTCGCTGTCGGGTTGGAACTTTCTGGACATTCATGAAATCCTGGGCTTCCCGAAGCATGGTCTTATTGACGGCAAGTTCCTTTGTTTACCCTCCTTCGAGAGCAATCTTGCCAGCTGTTGCCGTTGGTGCTCCGGCAAGTTTAATATGAATCGGCGTTCGAACGCTTGAGAATTACCGATTCGATCTCCGAAGACCTGATATAGTGATCGCAGCAAATCATAAAACACTCGACTTCGAGCACCGCGTACAAGGTTCATTATTCCTACTTTTATGTGTTTCTCCCGCACCCTTGCCTGTTCATCCTGGTGTCAAGCAATGGCCGCCGGTGGTGCCACCGACGGGATCCCGATCCGCGATTCAGCCTACTGCATTAGAGATTAGTACATAGTCACGAATATCGTACTCTTCACAAGGTTTGCGAGATAAACCAATGCGTTGTTTACACATAAGTCCCGGTTTGCCCACTCTAGATGTAGGCAGTGAGGACGCGCAGAAGAAAGGTTCAAAGGTGTCTCCGCACGTTCAGTACCGGCAGCAGCACCGCCGCAGTATCCCGACATCACAGAGAGTTGTGTCGGTGTATTGGTGACGACATGTTTTGGTGGCGCCACCTCGCGGGCACCATCCTGTGACTGGGCTGGTAGCATTCCAGCGGGCAACGCGCTAGCACGGAGTGGCTGTGTTAATTCGTATCTATGCAGATTAAAACGTTTTATTTATTTAAAAATTCCCGTATGACGTTTGTGTGGGCGATCCTTCTAAGAAATAAGAGCGCCTGGTGGTTAATTTTTATATATTAAAAATCTTGTAAAGTGCTCAAAAACAAGCCTGGAGCTGACGGACACCTTTCGTGGCGTCCGTCAGCCCATCTGATTCTTGTTTTCTTCTGATATGTGGAGGGTGCTCTATAAAAACGCTTGGCATTCAGCGGAGTAAAGTGCGCGCTGTCCTATCTCTGCCCGCGCGAACAATTGTGTGGAAAAGCACCGCACATCTGTTTTATTTACATTGAGCTTGGCGATACAAGATGCTTGTATAATAGTGTGAATCGTTACTGACGAGAACTTGCTCGTCAAACACTGACGCTTAGCGTCAGTTGCTGACGATCAACTGACGGTGTTGGATGCGGGAGGTGCGCCAGTTGCTGACGTCAGTCAGTAACTCACGCACTTCCCGCATCGAATACGTGGCTAAGAGCTTTGTCATATCGCGACATTTGCTGGAAGAAAACAAAAATTTTAATAAATTGTTAAATATTTGGACATGGCCCGGCAAATGCAGGCGATTGACTAATTTATTTTAACCTATTGCTACAAAGAATTGTTGACCAATTTAAACTCCGTCGCTTAGAAGCACATCCTGCATTATTTGCATTGTTATCCTATTTTTAGGGACGCTGAAGTGTCACCAACTTACTATAATTAACAGGTCTCGATCGTGGAAGACCTCGCACGTTTCGCGCCGACAGGGTGAATAAGCGGGTAGTTAGTCGAAACGACTTCGTAAGCCAGCCACCGCTCCTTTCTGGTAGTTATTTTGAGGCAATGTTTAATTACTGATTAACAAAATTGAACACGGAGTCAACTTGGATTTAATGAAAGACCAGCACTCACAGAAGACATTGGGACCAACAGGATACACGGAGTTGCTTTCACTGAAATTTTTACTTAATACGGAAGAGGCTCTCGATATTTCCCCCTCTATATTTATTTTTATGATACATTCTTTTTCTTATTACTAAGTCAGTATCATAATAAAAAATACAACCTATTTGCCGTGCTAGACGTTGTAGTGGGGTAATGCGCTAGAGATTATATTTTCATCAGCCAGCTTTTTGCAATGGGGTATAGAACAGCGCAGCATCATCCCAACCTTTCGACCCCTGAGCGCCAAAAGTGTTTGTTAACACGACTACGCGTGACACAGTTTCAAGCTCCGGGAAAATGTCGTCCTACAAATATCGCATCACCAAACGAACACAACTCGTGAAACAGGGTTTGCCGCACGTTTCCAAAAAAGCGCCCGAGGCCAGCTGACGAGCGAAGTAATCCCACGTTTTCGAGGACTCCCAGTCTGTCCTACCAGTGACGTCACAAACGCTGATGATAATAGCTAGAGAACCGCCCCTTGTAGTTCGCGCACGCCGCCAATAGACGGCATTTAAATCTCAAATAACCGAGCCGGCCAACACATTACCTCTTTAGATAGACATCCATTCTCTGATAGTATCGTTCGCGCGCATAGACTGGGTCGTGTTTTTAACGCCAGCACGTGCCATCCAGCCGTTGTCCGATTTTCTTCTTTTAAGACTGAAGAAGAAGTTGTCCCTTCTAAACCCCACCTTCGCGGTACTAACATTTGCATGGCGGAGAACTTCTCCGTTCAAACACAGAATGCTAGGAGGAAACTCATTGAATTTGCTAAGGAGATGAACGTGCCCTTTAAACTGCGGTATAATGAACACATTTCAACATAAATGCTATATCTACTGCCCAAACAGCAATAACGCATGTGAAACACGGCCCAGTTACACCCAACGTTTTGCGTCTGATGATGTAGTTAACGCTACTGCCCCTATTATTCCGGCTGACTCAGCATCTTGAATAATACAGAAAACTACACGTAGTAACCTGTCTCGTTTTTTTGATGGGATTCCAGTATTGTTTACTAATATAAGGAGTGTCATTCAAAACCACGACGATCTCGCCTCTCTTATCGATTCATCATCAAGAGATATTGTAGTCTTGACTGAAACTTGGCTATCGAGTTCAGTCCGTGACATTAAAATTGTGAAGTGTGATAAGTGTTTCAATATTTATCGTTGAGACAGAACGTCCAGGAGAGGAGGCGGGGTTTTAAAAGCATTGAATGAATTATTTTGAATCTTTTTACGTACATGTTGCTACCACACTCGAATTTCTTTGTGTACGATTACAGTGTGTTTATAAGAGTGTTCTTTTGTGCGCCGGCTATCGACCACCTAATGCCACGACAGGTTTCTTTTTTTTATTTATATGATGTTTTGAATGCTATTTGCTCTACAGTTCCTTTGACACCACTGTTTTTACTAGGCGATTTTAACCTTCCGCACATTGATTGGTCGTGTAAGTTTCCTTCTTCAGTAAGCTGTTCTTCGCAGAATTTAAATTTTCTTAGCCTTTGCTCTGAATTTAGCTTGTCTCAGGTTGTGCCCGAGCCTGCCCGAATTACTGATTCAACTGCTAGTGTATTATATCTCATTCTTACTTCTGCTCCTGATCATATCTCTCCTGTGAGTTATTTACAAGGCATTAGTGATCACGTAACACTGCATTTCAACTTACGCACAACGATGCGTGATTCCCATTAAACCGTCATACAGTATTACGATTACAACAAATTATATTTTGACTTAATCAACAACAAAATAGCTGAGTTCCTCGATATGCTTTTAGACAACTTTGATCAGCGCTGAGTTAATGGGAATCGGAAAACGTTCAAAAAGAAGGTTAATTCATTCATTTCAATTTTCATTCCAATTAGAACCATTACCTCCAACCCTACGTCTCCCTGGTTTAATGTCACACTTAAACGGATGTTTATTAGGAAGAAGCGTCTTTTTCGTTCTGCAAAGCATTCCGACCGTGATGAACGTTGGGATGCTTATCACTACACAGGTAGTATGGTTGTATTTTTGGTCAGTTCGTAGATTTCAACGCATAATGCCGGGGAGAAAGCGGCGATCCCGCGACAATACTTTAGATGAAGGAGTGGACACAGCTCGTGCTAAGAAAGGTTTTCGCTGTTTAGAACCTTACAAGGCTCTTCGAGGCTGCGAGAGTGGGCGTGCAAGATTAAGCGCGATTGTACAGAACCCCCGACGAGGCCAGCTTCGTGTTTTGGAGACACTGAGCCAAAGTTCATCTATATTAACACGATCGGGTGTAGCTACGCCATGACCGCGAATTTGAGCAAGGATAGGCTTGAGAACCTGTTTGGCGTCGTTCGACAATAATCTGGTGCAAACGATCGCCCTACTGCTGCCCCATCTTTAATCACGACCAATGCACTCGAAATATAGAACCTAGCCAGGCCACCCAAGTCAGGCAACTGCTCAGCAGAACTGATCAGTTCTCTCATTTCAAACATTATAGACCAGAGCTGCACAAGCAGTGGGCTATATACATTTGAACGGGCTGATCGACAAAGGAAAGCTTAATGACGCAGAAGAACCACTGAGCTCTCGCAAACCGTCATATCACAGTGCTTACGTAACAAAAAAAAAAGCAGCGGCTTGCTTATTTACTACATTGCTGTCTATGTGGTGAGGAAGACATTGAAAAAGACTTCATGAGAGGTTTGCGTATGCTTCCAGCAAATTGACCAGTACACCGCCATGGAACAGGATCAAGCTTCGTCATTTTTCAGCCCACTTTGAAAATGGGGGTTTAATGCAGTGTTGGGTAACGGTTACGAAACGACGTTACTGGTAACGCGTTACATTTTTCGCTAACGCAGTAACGTACTCGTTAGTATTCTGAATGACTAACGAGTAAAGTAATTTCGTTACCTGTTTACGGTATCGGCTATCATAATTACGTTGCTCGTTACTTTTGACCAAAACTGGTGAAATACATTAGGTGTTTGGTTAAAGGTCTCGACGCCTGATCTAACGTTTAGAATAGCAATCTTGTGCATAAAACTGGAGACGTTAGGGGAACCAATTTAGGTCACTAAGCTCAATGGAGGATCTAGCTTTTCTGCTCGAGGCAACTACTTGCGCTCGAGCACGTAATGCCAGGCAATGCCGTATCTTGCTGCTAAGACTTCTGAACCTTCGATTTCCTAAAACGGTGGGTTTTCCACTTACCAGTCCATCTATTCACCCATCCACCTCAAAATCCCGCCCAAGCTTATTGCTGCACGGAA
This sequence comes from Ixodes ricinus, assembly GCA_037355805.1. Classification (NCBI taxonomy): domain Eukaryota; kingdom Metazoa; phylum Arthropoda; class Arachnida; order Ixodida; family Ixodidae; genus Ixodes; species Ixodes ricinus. Next base: position 53,014 of record JAZHYW010048289.1, on the reverse strand, counting down.
CCAGCATCTGTCACAGTAAACTTTAAAAAAAAACTTTCTGACCAAAAGAGACATTTGTTAAAAAAGGCGACCCTATCTCGCTTCTCGAAGGCGAAACTAACCTTCGGCTAATAGGTAATTCCGTTCGTCCTGCTTTTCCTTTTTCTTTTTCATTTTCACGGTGTCACCCCCTCCCTCCTCTCCTCTTCCCCCTCTGCTTTGTGCAGCAGGGTGGACAGCTGGGGGAGGGGGGGAGAGGCGGAGAAGAGAGAGCATCCGTTTAAAACAGTGGACAACTATGAGTGAACAGCTCGTTTCTCTAGTTGCAAAAAAAAAAAAAAAACCTTTGTGGATTTTTTTACCTGCTCTCCCCCTCGCTGCCTGAAAGTTCCTGACCCACTCGTGGACACAGAAGAATCTTTCGCTTGATTGAGTCTCTACTTACCTGAGGTCATGATAAAAAAAGAAAAATCTGTAAACCTGGAGAAAAACCTACAAATACACGAAACCTTTTTTTTCTTGCAGAAAAACTAAGGGTTACTGCTGGTAAGACGCAGCAAGTGATTATAACCAGTGTGCCGGTAACCGATGTCCTGTTCCACATAGTGAAGTAAATCAGTCTCGGTAATAGTATGAACCGGACTGTTACTAAAACCGGCGTAAAGATGAGGGGTGTTGGTTGGCTGGTTGTGTTCCAGCAGTCCCCGTTCGCATGCCGTAGTTTACTAAAGCTGATTGACTACCATATCCGACTCATTCTGCGTGAGAGATGGACATGAACAAGGAAACTCCATCGCTATGGCCAGGACTGAAGGAAATATATCAATTAAAGGAGACGGAATTAGATAATTTATAGTTTCAATGCCTACTAGGGGAAGGCGAAATTCTCTTATCACGGGACTCCCCTTTGTAGGTCCCAGGCTTCTTCAAACGTCGCTATTCTCCCTCTAGAAGATTATAGAAGATTAACTTGCCACTCAAAATGCGTACAGAAAACATCTTTCCCTCTCTCTCTTCCCCTGTGGTAAGAAAGCAGCAGCGAGCTCACCTATGACGGCCGGTGAATACTCCCTCAATTATAATTAGTTTTCTCTTCAGCTCGCTTTTCACAATGTTGACTGATCGCGGGCATTTTTGGAACTTGCTGATGTTTCACTGCTTTCGTTGCTTTATGCCAGTGCTAGCGCTCCCAAAACTTCTTAATAAGTTCATTAACTCATTCCGCAAACATGTCGACCATGGTTATAATCTAATATATTAAGCAGCTGGGCTAATATTGAATAGTTTCTCTTTCACGAGACCGAAGGCATGTTTGTAAGCGAACACATCTCTGCCAAACATATGTACTCGAACACGAAAGTAACGTAAAAGTAACGTTCGTTATTTTTGAAAAGTAACGGTAACGGTATATCGTTACGTTTGTAAAAAAGTAACGCAGCTCAATAACGCGTTAATTTTTACCAAACTAACGAGTAACGCTATTTCGTTACTTTTCTTCGGTAAAGGGCACAATGCTGGTTTAATGTACCCAGCGTGGCCCCTTGAGAAATTTAGTAACTCTTCTTGAAGACAGTTTTACAGCATATTTCAGCTTACACCAGCTCCACTTTAGGAGGAAAGCTTGTTAAGCTGGTTGGTTGGACAACGCGCTTGAAAGTTTAGAAACCTTCGGTTGTTAGTCAGCGTATGTCCTGTGTTGTCTTCTACTTTGTGTCCCGTTTTTTTTTTTTGCGCAGTTTTTTGTCAATATGAGCTCCATTCAAGAGCACTGAGGACTTCTTTTTTCTTGGTGAAAGTAGAGTTTCCTACATTTGGTTGACAAACACATGAACACACGATACCAACAAATGAAATAAAGTATTATGTATATCTGCGTTCTCGATTTTATATAAAGACTTTCAAGAGTGACAGGATAGCGAAACAGAGAGCGGTTGAAGCTACTGAAAGAAAGGAAGCTGAATTAGGATGAAAGCATGTTTAATGAGCACGCCTTTTTTTTCTCTAACGTTACAAATAATCGGGTAACTTCATTGGTTACACTTTGCGTTCATTGTGGTATGTACACTCTAAGAAAAAAGGGAGCGTGACTTGCTCCCTCAAGGGAGCATATACGCTGACACAACCATTGCTCCCCTAGGGGAGCAACTGTAACGGGAGCAACCTTTGCTCCCCTACCGTTAGTCCCTCAAAGTTGAACCTCCAGGACCAACTTTTGCACCCTTGCATTTAGGCCACTGGGACTAAATGTTGCGCCCTTACCTCATTTATTACTAAATTGCGCCCTTACACACCTAGGTGGCGCTAGTCAACGTCAAATTCAAAATTGGTAAAAAAATATGTTATCGCTGGTTTAGATCTTTTCCACACTCATCACATTCCCATATGCACAACGCTTATATCTTTGCACACTTATTCTTGCACACGTATTATACATTTTAGCATAGACAAGGAGTTAGAACACAGATGACACACGCATAGCACACACACAATGACACACTAATTCAATTTTTTTCTTTATTGTCCCACGCTAATTCAATCGCCAACACCGAAAGCTACCCATGCGCCTTTTATACTGATCAAATGAAAGGAGTCGTTTTGTCAGTGACCATCTCAACCGTGAGCGATGTTACAAATATGGTGCTGCTTTGGCACTAATATTGTTCTCCAATATTGTTGCTAAACTTTCCAAGGAGTGTATCTCTTACTAAGAAGTAACGGTACACACAGTAATTATTTGTGACAGTCTATAAAACAGCGTCCCCATAGGCTCCCAGGAGCCATGTTCTCGCTTCCCCGCATAGCTTCCCCACTGTGCGCATGCGCGTCTCCGTGGCAACCGCATCGTCTCTTGCGAAAAAAAAACAAACAAACAAGTAGAATACAAAAAGAAAAAACACAGAATGAACCTTTTTTTGTCTTTGGAAACGTTTTTAAAACGTTCTATGCGGCTATTTTCATCCCAGTTAAACCAAAAAGAAAATATAAACGCTTTCAAAGCACGTTTCGAAGCATGCAAAGGGGAAGGACGCCAGGACAACGGTCAAAAGCCGCATGGCCAGTGCATCAACAATGGCGGCGCTCGAGTCAGCGCTGACTTCCACGACGTGCTGGAACAGAGGCTACGATCGTTATAAAGTGAGCTCCAACCCTTAAACATGGCCCCTCCTGCAATTTTTGATGCTACGATTGTCTGTGGATACCTCCCCTGCGTTCCGAAACAGTAAGTGCGTCGCTAACGCTGGCCATCGGCGATGCAGCAGACGCCGCCATCTTGTCCGCGCGTCTTTTGCTCCCGCACTGTTGCTCCCGCGCGCCTCTCGCTGCTTTTGCTCCCCGCGCCCCTCTGTTAGTCCCGGTCGTGTGCAGTTAGCCCTCAGCGTTTGCGCACGGTACGCAGCTCGAACCAGATGGTCTCTTCGGGGAGCAAATGGGAGTTCAGAGGTCCAAATGCTGCCGTTAGTCCTTTGAGACCATCTTTTTTCTTAGAGTGTACTCCAAAAAAAAAAAAAAAGAACAAACCCACTGTGCGATCAGTAATTTATTTTATTTATTTATTTATTTATTTATTTATTTACCCTCAAGGTACACTAGTACATTTCAGAGGAGTGAACACACAAAAAATGATGGCAATTAAATCAGTCAACTTAAGGTGCTGTTACCAAGTGCTTGTTTAAAAGAGAAACGTCAGTGATGGAGGCAATTGAAGCGGAAGGCGGTTCCAATCTGTTGACGTACGAGGTATGAATGACATACTGAATGCGTTAGTGTTGTAACTTAGTATGCCAACCTTATGAGCATGATCAAGACGAGCTGAGCGATAAGATGGTTCGAGCATGAGGGACTGGCGTAGAAAGTGAGTTAGTAATGGTAGATTTTATGAAATAATGAGAGACGAGCACGTTTACAGCGGGAAGATAAGTCAGGTAATGACAGAGTTATTTTCATAGATGTTACACTGGAAGTACGATGATAGTTAGATAAGATAAATCGAGCTGCTCGATTCCAGATGCTTTCTAATGCAGTGACAAGACAATGTTGACGGTATCCACAGATGAAGCGTACTCCAATTTAGAGCGGACTAGTTACCAGTACATTATAAGTTTTAGCGATGAAGGCTGCTTGAAAAAATTGCGTTTTAAGTATCTAACATCCTGATTGGCATTACCAACAACATGCTCAATATGGGTATTCCATGAAGATTGGAGGTGATATAGACGCCTAGGTACCTGTAACTGGAAACAGGTGATAGGGGTGCATTGTTAATGTGGTATGTAGGACATGTAGTGTTAGAGCGCGATACTCTCATGGACTTGCATTTATTCGTATTTAATTCCATTAGCCATGCATGCACCAGCGAGCGATAATGTAGTTAAGATCTGTTTGAAGATGAACAATATCAGATTGGTCGGTGATCTTGCGATGAGAACGCAGTCATCAGCGAACAAGCAGACTGGTGAAGAAATGTTGGATACTAAATCATTAATATAAATAAGAAACAATAAAGGACTAATTACGGAACTTTGAGGCACCCCTGAATGAACAGACGCTAAAGCAGAATTGTTGTTATTAACACGTACAAACTGTAGACGATTAGTTAAAGAGCATTCTCAATCGAGTATGTGAGGGTCATATTTAAGACGCGGAGTTTCTCGACAGTAGGGAAGTAATAAAAGTCTACAAACAACATTGTGTTTTTACTGGGATTTTTAATAAAAACCTGTTATGTTCTGCAATAACAGTAATGCAAAGCTGTAAAGCCTTGTACGACTATAGTTGATATCATCATGATGCCAAAGCTGTTCCACGAACGCGGCATCGCAGGCCACTTCTACACGGTCAAATGCGTTCGCGCAAAAGCAAACGGCGCGCTTTTCAGCTGCGCCCGTCGGTACGCACGCCGGTTGCTTGCAACAACACAGCATATTCATCCTGGAAAAAAGATCACCACGGTCGGCGTACATCAGACTAGCCTCCAGGACTAATTTTGGTTTTGGGTTGGTGCTCGTCTGACACGAAATTCGAATACTAGCGACTAGCCACCGTTTCTCTTGGGGCCGGTTGGGTCGTGATCATGGCGGCACTTCCGCTCGCTCGGAGAGGTTCGTCATGGTCGCAGCATTGGCACAGCCACGTTCGTTGCCAGTGAATGGTACAGCCGGCTTTCTCTTCGCTTTATCTCCCTCAAGTACCAAAAAAATGAGCGGTGGGCTTACCCCATTTTAAATATCATCTTCGAATTCTGGCCGTTCATAAGCCTAAAAAAACGCGGTAACCGTTGCCAGAGCAATGTATCGCTACTCCGAGGCTCCGAGTTGATATTGTTCATGGCACGAAGCCTGTAGCTCAAACCAGTCTTGTAGGGCTTCAAAGTGGCTCCAGCTCAGATCTAAATAGAGCAGCGGCTCGCAGAGTATGCTCGCCCGTGTTCGCCTCAGTTTCGGCATAGCTGAAGGCCTAAATTTTCGGGGACGGACGGTCAACACGCCACACGAACGCCAAAAACAAATCGAGAACTTGCGCCAAATGAGAGTGTTACGGATTGCACTGTTTCGGCTTAATACAGCCAACAATTTTTATACTGATTTTAGATTCTATTTTGTTTTAGCCGGCTTTATTTGATTTTACCATAACAAATTTTTGTAAACAAAAGGTAGTTGGTTAGCGCACATGTTTTAAGATATATATATATTTTTTTTCACGCTCGTTAGCCGCATTGGCGCTGCAAGCGGGACATGTAAGCGCGCTTCGCTGCATTGCAAAATCCCTATTCTATAAGCCGTCGTCGACAACTCTGTTTCGTTCGTCCCCAATTTCTTAGGGGAACTTAAGCTTTAGTGACCTTATTCTAAAACTCTCTAATGAAACCGATCAAACAGTGTCAAAGCGCAAGGCACAACACCTTCTATGAACTACATGATTGAACCACATGATAGAACAGCATGACGAAACATTATGATGGTGCGCTCACAGAAAGCACTTTTGCTTCGTGAGAATGTGACTCTATGGTCGGTTACAAGTAAACAAGGTAGGAGAAGCTCCTCCCACAAGCGTTGATGCGCCGCCCAAGCAACACGTTGTGAATGGGCCATCACTGGCAAGTGTACTATGGCCAGCTAGATTTTCGATGGCCGAGGCCTGGCCAAAGTGCTCGGCAATAGCAGTGCTTTGGTCCTCGTCTGGTGACTTGCCATTCACTTTATGCCAGTCGTTGGCCATTCGTTTTATGCCAGTGACTGGCCATTCACGCTTGGCCAGTGACTGGTAATTCACACTCGGCCAGTGACTGGCCATTCACGTTTGTCCAGTGTCTGGCCATTGACGTTTGGCCAGTCACTGGCCATTTCCTTTGGCCAGTCACTAGCCATTCACTTCTGGTCAGTCACTTTTGACCAGCCACTGGCCATTCGATTTTGGCCAGCTACTGGCCAGTCACTTTCGGCCAGCCAGTGGACATTCACTGTTCACCAGCATCTGGTCATTCCCGTTTGGCCAGCCACTGGCCATTGACTTTCGGCCAGTGACTGGCCGAAAGTGGCTGTATATGCACTTTATATATAATTTATCAGTAGACTGCCACAAAATGTTGGTGTTCCTCAGAAGACTCTAAAGAATTTCGGGAACTCAACTTTGAGAACTCAACCACCAGAAACTTTTACATATTAATGACAAGCGAAGCTGCTGCAAGGTTGCTCAATATTTATTGGACTTTTTGAATACCATGTCTTCCGACGCTGGTTGCGACCACCACTCCAGTCGTCCGTGGTCCCACCATTATGATCCCTCGGTAATGCAGGAGTAAAAAAAAGAAGTAAGTTCAGGTGAAGGGTCAGTGCAACGATGTTCAGTTACAATATTTTTCACTTTACACAAGCTTGCTGGCACTAATGGGAAAGAGAAGCCTTGAGTACACAGTAAAAGTTTTTACACACTTAAGGGTGTAAATCAGTTTGTCCCAGGACTAACACCCTCATGATGTTCAGGCAAGCACATATCTTCGACCACAAACATGTCTGCAAACTTTGTTCAAAAATTTGATTACGACTGTCCTTGGAGTTGTGTCGCTCAAGCCAAGGAAAAGCCTCTCCAGAGCAACCAGCGTGTTGGAGGCCTTGCATTCTGCACTGTATGCTGAACAGCCAATATGCTGCCAACAACATGCACAGCCCCTCTTCTGCATTAAAACTGAGAACAAGCGCTCACGATCCACAACATGGTGAAGAAAGTCTGCATCGTCCAGCTTCTGCTTGGTGTAGAGGACACATGGGGTCGGTGGGATGTTCACGCCCTGCGTTAGGTAAAAGGATCTTTGAGTATCTCTATTTCTGTACCAAGATGCATTTGAGAAATTTATTTCTGTTTCAGTATTGAAATAATTTTGCTATGTATTATGATACACTGCTAGACTTATGTATTTTGTTGCATTTATTGTTGGAAATGAGCTGACAGGTTTCGATGTAAAAAAATAGAAGCCACGCCAAAAATCCGACGCATCACTGGTTCGTTTTCGCAATGAGAGTGATTTTTGCTTTCTCTCACGTTTCGCTTTTACAGCGGCCGGTTAACTTTCTGCAGACAGCAGCCTTCCTGTGCACATTTGAGGTTATTGTTAGGGTAAGCGGATGCACGGATGAGAAACAATAAGTCTAAAAGAGTCAAAAAGCAAAAAGCAGGGACATTTGGGCAGACACGCTTTGTCAGGCGGTGTCATCGGTCGCCAGCGTTCATTGGCAGCGATAATGGGTTCTTAACGGTATCAACGAACATAGCCAAGGAAGTCAAGTTTCAAAAATTAAATGGACAGACATCGACAGAAGGTGGATATGTCAGGTGTGACAATCTATGTCTGCCACGGACGCACCCTTCTCACCTCGCCACCCCGCATTATGAACCGCATAGGGCTGCCAACTGACCATAACGGTACATGCTAATATTTGTCCCTTGGCCAATGTTAATTTTTTGCCTCCTCCTCTACACCGAAAAACCGAAATATGAAGGTTACAGAAAACAGCAATCATAATGTCTCGCATGTAGCTGTAGAAATTAACTTTCACGAGCTACATTTTATGCCCAGTCGCTGGCCATATGAGCTTCCCGTCCGAACGCCAACCGGAGCAGCGAAAATCCAGCGCGCAGCTTGTCGAGCGTGGCGAGGTTGACGGTTGTGAATTTCAACTGTGGAGGGGGGGAGCGATTCACATAAAAAGGGGCTCGTGATAAGATATTTCTACAGCTATCTATAAGACATTGTTGAGTTTGCACCTCACTGCACCCTCGAATTAGTGACAAACAAAAGTGTTCTGACAAAATATAAAATGAGCTGTCTGCGTCAAGAGAAGAGCAATCTCGGTGGCTCTAAAGGTAACCTGCGGCTGCTGGATGAGTTGATGTAAACAGACCCATAACTCTGCTGGCATAGAGAGAGCTGCAGAAACTATGTGATATTCAACTGAAAAGTTATTAAGCTCAAATCACTATCCACTTTAAGCCCAAAATCTTTGATTTGCACATGCCTTTTATTTTGAGTATGAAGCCAAAGGCGAACCAAGTAGTAGTCTGTTGATTTATTGCCGAATAGAATACATTTTCATTACCATACTGGATGGTTTGCTTATGTTTGAAAGGTTTGCGATAAAAAATCCAATATTTAATTGCACGAAAAGCAAAGCTTTGTAGCAATTATGTGCATGATTACATTCTACAAGTCGTTTTACATGTATACACAACATTCTATTTGAAAGCTAACAGAACTTTTAAAAAAAGGCCGTGAGAGTTACGTTGATGCCTTCTTCACTGCGTGTTCGTAGGACTCGGCGGACATTAGTAAAGGGAATAATTGTCACAGTAATGTTGACTAATTGACCAAAATCTGTTAGCTTTGTAAATAATGTTTTTTTGGACCATGTCGCAAATGCAGTGTTAAAAGGAAATCAATATTAAAGGCTATCCCGATTTAAACCATTCACGAAAAGCCAAGCAGCTTCGAGGAATTCATTGTCCAACTTTTGCGTTTTTAATGTCGGAAGCAAAACCACGCTCAGCTTCAGCTGAAGAATTTGTGCCGTTAATGGTGGGTAGAAGAGTGACATAGTCGTACCGGGAACGCGACAGAACAGCACACGACAAAACAGCACGCGACAAAACAGCACGGTCAAAACAGCACGCGTCAAAACAGCACAGCGTCAAAACAGCACGGCGACAAAACAGCAGGCGTCAAAATAGCACGCGACAAAACAGCACAGCGTCAAAACGGCACAGCGACAGAAGAGCACGTGCCAACACAGCACGGCGTCAAAACAGCACAGTGACAAAACAGCACGCATGTAGCAGCTTCGAGCGCGCTCTTCACCTCTCTCTGCGCGAATATTTTCGAACCTCCCTAACCCTTTCATTTATTGTCGCTAGGTTATAAAGAAATTTATTGCCTATTTCATTGCTATGTCAGTGTCCCGACTGGTGCTGCTGTGTGATTGTTAAAAACAAACGAAGTTAGCAGTAGTTACTACTACTTAACTACGCTGATGTCTGAAGAGATTGGGTAGTTAGAGGTGATATCTTCGCGTCGATGTTAACCACTTTGACTAATCTTTTTTTTTTTTTTTTTAGAATTAGCGAAAGAGGAAAAGTTATTGGGAAATAGAAATTTATAAGTTCAAGTTATGAACCATCTGGTTTACGGCGGTCCAGTGAGGTTCCGTAGTACTCGTCGTTTCGTAGTTACCACCTAGCGTAAAACGTCTCCCAAAAAAGCGGGAGATGCGCCGATTACAGATGCATTGATAGAACCGGGAAGATAAAGTAACTTTAATGTCGAGCGAATTCAAGGTGTACCGTGGGCACCGATTCTGGGGGTTCATTCGCCGTGAATAAAATGTTTCGGAAACACGCGGCTGCAGCTTGCAGGCGAGAAATTGTTTTGAGTTAAATTCACAGATTATTGCCGACGAAGGCCTCGATCGAGTGGAAACCGGTGAAGCAGAAACATGCCATAGCCTCAATGCTGTTGCCGTACCGCATGGGCTAAGCACAACGTTGCCGCACACACTTTTTTTAAACTACTAACAACAGCACATTGCCGTGCGATTGATTCATTTAGTGTAGACGACATCACCAGCAAACTTGCGCGTCAATATTAGCAGAAGTGCTCGAGAAATAGCCAGAATACGCACCAGCGGGTGTCTTCGGTACTGCCCAGGGAGCCTTCATGTGCGCATCAAGTATACTCCCCACTCCCAACGTGCTCCCATGAGAACGGATTCTTCAAATTGGCCGTCGACGAGTTGACCTTCGAGGAATTGGCCTAGACCCTCCATTCCTTTACAGTGCCTACTTTGAGACATGCATTTTTAACTCCATCGCTCTATTTAGGGTTCAGCGTTTTCGGCTTAAACCGATAAAACCGGTAAAAGTACGACGAAATCTTTTTAAAAAATTCGGTTTTAACTGAAAAAGGTCAGTATTTTCGAGGGCGTTTGGAGGGGTGGGTGGGGGAATGTGCCTCATTACTGACCGTATGACCACTTCCTTTCGCAGTTTTCAGCTTGTCTCCGATATCGGTTCAACTTTCAACAAAAAGTTGAACCGACGCAATGGTCTTCAAGACGAAATCTGGGTTTTTCACCTGATAGGGATTTGTGTGCCGAATTCATTGTTCAAAGAAGAGAGTCTAATCGTGAACTGAACAATGAAATTAAAGGGCATCCGTAGATGCCGCACATCTTTTAACACCCGTAGCTTCCGTCTACTAGAGGAGGGCATAAATACGATTGCTTTATTGTCGTTTGTTAGTCTGCGTGAATTAACCACCTCTCGCAGCCATGAAAATGGGGGAAAGACGAACTGAGTACAATGCTTGCAAATTTTTGGATTTTGATATTTGCCTTTTTGACCGAAGTGGTAGAAAGGTCATGTTCGTCCTGTGTACAAATACGAGCCCACGACGATGATGTCAGATCACGATAGGGCCCCAGTGCGTCTTGCAGAACAGGTCGCGTCGGCTGTCACAGACAGCAACAAATACGAAATCCAGTACCTGGTTTACTCACTAATCATTTTAAACAAACGCCTTTAAATATTGCATTTTCGTCAGTATACTGGTTTTCGTCAATAAACCGAAAAGAACCGAAAAGTTTATGAGACTACAAATATTCTCAGCAAAAAACCGAATACTAATGCTTCGAATAAAAACCGAAAAATGTATACGCTGAATTTCAAAATAATAAAAACCGAAAACGCGAAAACCTATCTATATTCTCAATGTCCTATTTTGACGCTGTGCTGTTCTGAGCTGTGCTGTTTTGACGCTGTGCTGTTTTGACGCCGTGCTGTTTTGGCACGGGCTCTTCTGTCGCTGTGCCGTTTTGACGCTGTGCTGTTTTGTCGCGTGCTATTTTGACGCGTGCTGTTTTGTCGTCGTGCTGTTTTGACGCTGTGCTGTTTTGACGCGTGCTGTTCTGACCGTGCTGTTTTGTCACGTGCTGTTTTGTCGTGTGCTGTTCTGTCATGGTGCCCCTCCTCTGACGTGCACACCTTTCATCTTTATGTTTTGCTTTTTTACACCCGCGCGTCGACGGTAGCGCCGCCTGGTTTGGCCCAAGACAGCAGGCATCAATCTTCAAAGGATGTCGCTACTTTTCTGCATAAATGGGCTTTAGTGATGGCATGTGATCTCACGGTGTATACAACGCTAATACATCTATATTCCGTTGCAACTCAAGAAGGTAGGGCGGGGGAAAAGAAGGCCGGGGAGGAAGAAGCAGACGGAACGTTGGAGAAGCGAGGGGGAAATTGACGTTCTGAATTTAACTCGACTTGGACGCGGTGAGTAACCTACGCCACAGGGCCACGTGACGTGACATTATTTGACAGCATGCCTTGAAATCATGACTTCACGTGACACACGATTAATCGTAGTGCCAATACAAAAGCGCCACGAAAACCCACAATTTCATATGCATTACAATTCGGTTTATGACAATTTGATCACTGCATAGAAATGCAGCTGCCACTTTGTACTTCTCCAACACTCATTTTGTAATAAAAAATTACCGTGAACCGTTTTGAACCGGTTACCGTTATATTTTTTACCGGTTCAGTTCCGGTTCAGTTCCAAGATGGCGGCAAAGATTTCGGTTCGGCTAAAAATAACGGTTCTGGTCCGGTTTTCGGTTCGGTTCGGTTCCGGTTCGACACCCTGGTCTCGATCCTCCCAATAATTCAAACTTGGTATATTGCATTGATTGTGAAAGCTACAGTTGACACCCATTCGCAGAATGGCTTTATGATCCACATAGAACTCTATTACCATTTCCTTCCTGTCCATTGTGGTGAAAAATACTTTTCGAGATAGTAGACAAGAGCAAAAAAACAACAACACAGGGACAAGAAGCGGACGTAAACGCTGGCACCAGTGTTTACGTCCCCTTATTGTTCCTGTGTTTTTTGCAGCGCTTGTCTACGATCATGAAACTGTTGGTCCGAATCGCCACAGTAATTTTTCGAGATGCTTATCAGTCATAGCTTCTCTATGTTCAAATTCGGTAAACTTCAAAAGCGACAACATCTGCTCGCTTATCTCCAGGTAGACCTTGTCAAAGCTAACATAAAAGACTGCAACGCGGTGGCAAAAACTGATAGAGTGATTCTCACAGACTCGGGGTCAAAATATACTTTTGCACCATGGTGCCTTTGACAATGTTATGCAATGCCACTCAATAAACTATCAAGGTAGTGTGTAAATTAAGTTCCTGGGTGAGCAAAAAATGCAAAAATTTTATAACTGTGGGACTTTCCGATTTTTAAGGCTGATTCACAGATAAGCCGCGTTCACATGTATGCGACTTAGTCGCATCGAATCCATTTCTCGCATTCGATGCGGTCATGTAAACGGCATAATGCACTAGAGAAGCGCATCGCATTCAAGTCGCCAGACAGGGGTGGATCGAGACGGCGAACACGCATCCATTCAACCCATGTAAACGGAGGTCGCATCCCATTTTGGAACGAGGAGGATTATGGGAAGGCGCTCGCTGCGGGAGCGAGTGAACAGCTGAGAACATGGCGGCGGCGGGGAACGGTTCCGTGTTGTCGCCCGCAGTTCCTCACGAGAAGAAACGCGAGCTTTTATTGCCGAACTAAATGAGCGGAATATCACTGAGCTGCTTGGAGAGGGCGGCCCCCGTCAAGCCTTGCGAAATACGATTTGCGCGTAAAAGGAGTGCCTGGAGGTTTCGCCGCAAGCGCAAACGACGCCGAGAGCTCCGAGCACTGCACGCTAGCGCAGGAATGAGCAGCTCCTACTTCGGTGCCGTTCCTAGCTGCGCCGGAGCCTCTCGGCCTCAAGGTCCGGCCGCGATTGGCAAAGGTATGGCGAGGCGAAGCGCGGTGGCGTCCGCAGAGCGGTAGGAAACGATCTCGCTCGCCGGGCCGTGCGCACGCACGTCGCCTCTGATCCCGAGTGGCCCAGCAGCCCGACCCGGAGCCCAAGACGTTTGGGTTTGAGGTTTCTTCCGTCTCGTATCTCCTTGCAAGCATCGAAGACGGCGGGCACTATCCTCAGTTTACGCTCGCTGAAAGCGTTGAGAGGCCTTCACGCCACTTCACGTGCGATGTACCAGAAAACGTGGTCACGTGGTGCGACCGGTGTTGGAAACGCAGCTTTAACTTTGAGCTTTGACACGGCGTGGCGCCACCTTCGCGTAGGGCTTGGTGCGCTTTCATAAATCTTGCCGCGTCGGCTTCCATCGGACGACGATTGAAGTCGATGCGCTGAAGTTGTATTCATGTAAACGCGGCTATACAGTGCAGCACTAACTCAACACTGTTAAGGCAGCTAGTCACCGCTACTTCCATGGCTTGTATTCCGTGTTCTGAGTTGCTCCCTTTCACACATAACATCGATGTCCCTGTTTGTAATACTGATATAGCGCTGAGGTTGTGCTGTGCTGTGAACAGGATACAAGCTTGCTCAGACATTGAAGTTCAGATAAGCAGATCAATGTGTAGTGTAACTGTACATCTTTTTTCTTTAGAGGTTACCAGTGCTCCCGTGGACACGAAGGGAGTGCAAGGTCCTCCAAGGACACGAAGGCAGTGTACCATATACTCAAATTTCCTATTTTTAATAAACTAGTGATTACTCCTTCCCACGATTTTACGTAGGCATTTTCTGAACCTTGCATAGGCATACATGTAATTGACACTTCCACTCACTTTCCCCTTCCCTCAAAACAGCGATTATATCCGGACCAGATGTCACGCAACCTTTTGCTGTTTTCCCTCTTAGAGCTCTCTATCTAGGAACCAATGTTAGGAGTATAATTTCAAAGGAATTTCATTTAAAAGTCGAGATACACTGCTTTGAGTTCTGTTGAAAATCAAATGTTGTTTTCTACCGCGTTGCAATTGAGGTTTTGAAGTGCCATCTCATTAGGTATATTCCAACTCGTCGGAATGTACCTAATGAGATGACACGTCAAAACCTCAATTACAACACGGTAGAAAAAACATTTGATTTTCAGCAGAACTGAAAGGACTGTATCTAGACTTTCAAATAAAATGTATTAGAAATAATTCTTATGAGGTGGTACGGCAAAACCTTAATTGAAACGCGGTGGCCAATAGTTTTCGTAAACTCCTTAGGGACTCGTTACAAAAAATCAATTGTTTTCTAACACAGACTCGAAACGGTGTCAATAGACTTTCAAATTATATTCATATGAAATATATTAGAAACTTTACGCGGTAGCACGTCGAAACTTCAATTGGAACGCGGTGGCCAATAGTTTTGGTAAACTTCTTACGGATTCGTTTCGAAACTCATTTGCATTTCTACTGGGACTCGAAAAGATACGATGAGTAGACTCCATAAACTTTCAAATGAAATTCATCAAAACATTTTCTAAGGGAACCGTGGCTGCGTTCGCGCCACACAATAATTTCATCGAACGCTCGAAGCCTTCAAACGTGAAAACATGTCCGCCACCACATTCTCTAAGGAGAGACGGGGGTCGCCTTCCCGAGGCCGTCATAACCGAAGCCTAGTGTCGCCCGGGCAGAACATTTTCCTACCTGCATACGGTGCACACCACCTGGATCTTCGACTGAAGTCAATGCAGCGCTCTCGGTGACTTCGTAAGAATAGACTGAGCCGAACAGAACAATAAAGAACGTTCCTACGCTGGGACGCCTCCGTCGAACGTTCGAGAAGAAAGACCGTTATGACCGGAGGAGAGCGTCGGCGGGGAACGCAAGGGAACGCGCTCGGCACCGAGCAGGCGCTCGTCCACGCATGCGCGAAGAATGACGTGTCATATGAGGAGACCAATTAGCGAACTTGTTTGCGCCTTTCCACAGCCAATCGCAACGCCCAAACGGGGCGCACCCTCTGGGAGGTAATATTTATCTCGTTGCTGCTCCCTCGCGGCGAACTTCACCTTGGAGCAACGCATTCTTAATAGAGGGCGCTAGTGTCTGCTGCGCCTGAGGAGGTAACAAGCGGAGCGCTTCCCCCTGGCCGGGAGGTGTTTCGACAACAGATCCCGTTTCATCCGGCCCTCCTGCTGCGGGAGAATCCCATAGTCCCTTTTAGCAGTGTAATAGACTTTCTTACTAGCATTGGCATATTATACCAAATATAGCTTTACCAAGTCCTAGGTTGCACTTTGTTAAAACCCTCACCAAATTATGCCGATTGTTACTATCGTTTGGCGCAGATGGCCTCGTAGCTCTTGCGCCATTAAACCCCAAAATAAGAACTCCAAGGAACTGAACCGTGGCTTTCCGCGTGGGAGGCAGGCACAATAGTTTTCGTAGACCGCGTTTCCCCCTCCGCTGAACACTCCGCAACGAAGAAGCCGCTAATGCGCCTGCGCGCCCATGGCCTTGACTGTAGAGTTCCGGATATCGTAGCGGGTTGCGGAGGGCTTAGCGGATGGGGAAACGCGGTCTACGAAAAACTCCCTAATGCCCGTTAGGCCACATGCGCGCTGCCTACTTGTCCAGCTGTGCGCGAGGCGTTACTCTCCCTTTAGAAAGTGCATCGCCCCGATGCAGCACAAAACAAAACAAAGCAAATAAAAAGGGCGGTAAAATAAAGAGTCATCTGGAACACATAAGGCCCACAGTCCTATCAAGCGTAGTACTGCTTCAGGCGCACGACGTCGACGACTTTATGTCGTGGTGGGTGGCGTGATGACTTTCTTGTTCCGTAGGGCATCACCTCGTAGTTTAGATCTCCAAGTCGGCGAAGTACCTTGTAGGACCCGAAGTACCGTTTTAGGAGTTTCTCGCTAAGACCGCGGCGGCGAATCGGTCTTCAGACCCACACTCTCTCCGGGCTAGAAGTGGACGTCCCGACGACGAAGGTTGTAGCGGCCAGTGTCGACACGTTGTTGCGATTGGGTCCGGGAGTCTGGCGAGCTGACGGACTTCTTCTGCCCGTTGGGTAACCACCTGGGCGTCGTCGCTTTCGTTGACAGCCGGTTCGTGGGGTAACATCGCGTCCAGAATTGTCGTTACTTTGCGATCATGAACCAGTTGAAAGGGAGTAACCCCGGTGGTCTCTTGTACGGCCGTGTTATAGGCAAATGTGACTTACGGTAACACATCGTACAATGTCTTGTGCTCCACGTCGACGTACATAGAGATAATGTCGACGATAGTCTTGTTTAGGCGTTCCGTCAGCCCATTAGTCTGAGGATGGTACGCTGTGGTTCGCCGGGGTTGGTGTGGCTGAGATGGAGGATCTCCTGCATCAGCTGGGCCATGAACGATGATCCGCGGTCTGTAATGAGAACTTCGGGGGCGCCGTGACGGAGGGCAATGGACTCGATGAAAAACTTCGCGACTTCAACAGCCGTACCTGACGGAAGCGCTTTAGTCTCGGCGTACCGTGTGAGATAATCGGTTGCGACGATTATCCATCGGTTTCCTTTCGTCGATGGTGGGAATTGTCCAAGTAAATCCATTCCGATTTGCTGGAATGGGGCGAGACGGCAGCGCAATAGGCTGAAGAAGTCCTGCCGGTCTCGTCGGTGGTTTCTTCCGTCGTTGACATTCTTTTATTTATTTATTTATTTGACAATACTGCAGGCCCCGTTAGGGCCCAAGCAGGAGTGGAGGGGAAAAGAAAAGGGAAGGGATGGCAAAGACACAAACACACACGTTCTTCAACACAACACTGATACTAAATAGCATATATCATTGCAATCTCGAAAAAAATACATCAGGGGTAGGGCTATCAACAGTGTCTTTTTCTAAGCAGTTCCATTCTATTATGGTCCTAGGAAAAAACGAGTTTTTAAAAATATTGTTTGCACTTTGGTATGGCTCTAAAAGACTTCCATGATTAAACCGTGTATTTCGGCGTGTGACGTGCTTTACGTAAAGGGATGAATCTAAATTAAAGTAATTATTCTTTATTAGGTACAAAAACTTCAATCTGAAATTTTTACGGCGCGAACTCAAAGACTCCAATTCAAGTGATTTCAGCATTTCTGATGGGCTGTCTAAGCGACGGTACCTATTGCATATGAATCGCGCAGCTAGCCTTTGAACTTTCTCTAATTCGTCTATGGCTTTCTGTGTACACGGATCCCAGACTACGCACGCGTATTCTAAAACTGGCCTAACTAAAGTCTTATAGGCACAGAGCTTGACACTGGAGGGTGCCAGTGGCAGCTTGCGCCTTAGGGACCACAACGCACGTCTCGCAGCAGCACACACATTGGCAACATGCGTATTCCAGTTCAGACTGCTCGTAATTGTTACCCCAAGGTACTTAACTTCAGAAGCTTCTTTAACTTGAGTGCCATTAATTGTATAGGGAAAGTTCAGTACAGTTTTTTTATTCGTAACCCTTAGTAATGTACATTTCTCCAAGTTTAATGGCATTTGCCAATGTTCGCACCATGCAGAGACATTCTGAAGATTATTTTCGAGAGCTAGCTGATCATTACGGGTTTCTACTTCTTTGTACAATATGCAGTCGTCTGCAAACAACCGAACTCGAACTCTGTCATCTACGCTGTCAACTATGTCGTTTATGTAGATTAGAAACAATATCGGTCCCAGAACCGATCCTTGTGGAACACCCGAGGAAACAGATAACTGACTTGAAATTTGCTTATCTATTTCGATAAACTGGGAGCGGTTTGAAAGGTACGACTGAACGAATTGGACCAGGTCGTTTTTTATTCCGATTGCGTACAGCTTCTGCACTAGTTTATGATGTGGTACTTTATCGAAAGCCTTCGCGAAGTCTAAAAAGATGGCATCGACTTGCTTTCTTTTATTTAGGGCGAGGGCAAAATCATGTAAAGTTGTTACTAGCTGTGTCACTGTTGATAGCCCTCGACGAAAGCCATGCTGAGCACCGGTAAGGAGATTATTTTCTTCCAGATAATCAGTAATGTGCCTGCACACTATGTGCTCCAGTGTTTTACAACAAACAGAAGTAAGGGATATAGGGCGATAATTAAAAACGCACTGAGGATCACCACTTTTTAAAATCGGCACAACACGAGCGCGACGCCAGTCAAAAGGAATCTCTTTTTGTTTTAGCGAGTTATTAAAAATGACGAACAAATAATGCGATAGCCATTCAGCATAGCGTCGAAGGAATGCGTTAGGTACATTGTCCGGCCCACACGCTTTTTTAACATTTAGCCGAAGCAAAAGATCAAAGATTCCTTCCCGGCTTACGACAAGGTCCCGCATTGCCGACGACTTATCACAGATGCTATTTGGTTGTGCTGCCGAATGGGGGCTGAATACGGACTGAAAGTACCTATTGAATTCGTTTGCCATGTCGGTTTTATCAGTGACAAGAATTCCATTAACATTTAAACACTCAACACACTTTTTTGTTCCTGATAAGAAGTTCCAAAATTTAGCGGGCGCTTCCTTCAGAACACTGCTAAGAGATTGCGAGAAGAAAAACTCCTTGGAAGTTGAAATTTTTTCTTTCAATTCTTCTTTTATTTGAGAAAGTTCAGATGTCCCATACTTATGAGTTCGCTTTTTACGTTGCAATTTACGTTTTAGTTGAATAATCTCTCTTGTTATCCAAGGATTGTTTCTTCGTGTGTGTTTTACCTTGCTGGGTACATACTGTGCAATGCAAAAATTGCAGATGTTTTTGAACATAGTCCACTGGGTTTCTAAATCACGTTCTTCACAGAAATCATCAAAGTGTGTCTCCAAGTAGTCAAGCACATCAACATCACTCGCATCGTTGTAATTTTTAACAATCGATTTTCTTACACCGCCAAGTTCCGCGTTTTTGAAAAAGTTGGATGTAAAATACAGCAATTTATGATCCGACAACCCTGTTAAAACGTCAATAGTGTAGCACGATATTAGTGGACTAACAAAGACCAGGTCCAAAATAGATTGCGCCGTGTTGCCAATTCTAGTCGGCGATGTCACTATCTGAGTCAGATCGTTCGAGAACGCACAGTTAAGCAACATCTCTGAATCACGTGCGTGTGCTCCCGCCGATCTCATTTTGAACCAGTCAATATGGGGTAAATTAAAATCACCGGCCATAATTAGTCGTACGCGATCATTACGAAAAGACCCAAGAAAGTCGTATAATTGCTCAAGGAACACTGGTGAGGCATTAGGCGGTCTGTATACTACTCCTAAAACAAGGCTATTCCCGTAAAAGTCAACCCGACACCACAAACTTTCGTGGTTAGGAATCCCTGGTAGTAGGCACGCGCCTAATTCGGACTTTAGGACAATCGCAACGCCACCGCCACGTGACTGTCTATCGTTTCGGTATATTTTGTGTGTCGGAGGAATGACTTCGCTGTCCTGTATATCTGAGTGCAGCCATGTCTCGGTTATCAGAGTGACGTGGGGGTCAAAATCAAGAAGCATTGCCTCGAAATCTGTAAGTTTATTCAAAACACTTTGCGCATTAAATGACACAAGTCGAAAGTTTATTTGCTTTTGACGTCACGGAGCGGTGGGAACACGTTTCTTGCCGCTGCTGGGTAGTTTCACGCGTGTTTGTGTGCTGTCATCCCACGTATAAATGTCACCGTTTACATGAAGCTTATCATTAACCAGAAACACTTTAGCGTCGTTTTCTTTATCTTGCTGCGCAGATGCCCAGAGCAACTTTCGCGTTCGAATTGTTTCCTGCGACAAATCATGCCGGACAGAAACCTTACTTCCCTTTAGTAAGTGGCAATTTTTAAGAACAGACATTTTTTCACTGTGGTCTTGGAAGTGCAGTATGACTGGCCTTGTTTTTTCGGGAACATGCCTACCAAGACGATGCAGACGATCAACACTGTTAACAGTGACCTTCAGGGTGGTTTTGAAAAGATTATTTATGACTTTGTCTTTAAGCGAGTCTCCAGTTTCGCCGGGTTGCTCTTCAATACCAAATATAACAAGGTTGTCTTTTCTGGACCGGTCTTCGAGTTCAACAAGCCTCCTCTCTTGTAGTTTGTTCGCTTTCTGAATATCTGCAATAACTTGTAGCAGAGGAGAGGCCCGTTCATTTTTTTGCAGAGCATCTATGTCCTTTTCTGCTTTATCCAGCCGTGTTAGGACATCTCTGACAAATGAATCTAAACTTAATTGTTTTTGCTTGATCTCTCTTATTTCTTTCCGCATTTCAGATTGGCCAGCAAGAAGCTGGTCGAGTGATTCCTCGATACTAGGTCCAGGATTGGTTTCTACATCACCCGATTGTAATAACAATGCTGATATCAAGTCACGACACACGAACGCAACGCTTCTAACTATGGTTTGTGGACTTGGTGACAGAAACAAGCACCGATCGTCACTACGATAGCAGTGTACAGGATATGTGTAACTGACCTGGACAGTGAAGAAGACAGGCGTATTTAGCGTCCGTGCCATCACGATGTCACCAAGTCCACTGAAGCCGACGAGATCGTTGTGGGCGTTTATAGGTAAAGTTCCGGATGTGACGCCAGGGTAGAACGTAGGTTCCGGAAAGCGGTACACCAGAGGGAGGCGACCAGGTTCCGTCGAGTCACCATTGATGCCTTGTTGATACGAAACCGTGCCGAAGCTGTCGGCGCCGAAGCTGTTGGTGCCGCCGCTTGCTATCTGACACAGCAACACCTGGACAGTGAAGAAGACAGGCGTATTTAGCGTCCGTGCCATCACGATGTCACCAAGTCCACTGAAGCCGACGAGATCGTTGTGGGCGTTTATAGGTAAAGTTCCGGATGTGACGCCAGGGTAGAACGTAGGTTCCGGAAAGCGGTACACCAGGGGGAGGCGACCAGGTTCCGTCGAGTCACCATTGATGCCTTGTTGATACGAAACCGTGCCGAAGCTGTCGGCGCCGAAGCTGTTGGTGCCGCCGCTTGCTATCTGACACAGCAACACCTGGACAGTGAAGAAGACAGGCGTATTTAGCGTCCGTGCCATCACGATGTCACCAAGTCCACTCACTGGCAAGATCAGGTGTAGTGGTGGACTGTCTTCGCAAGCTTGGGCCAGTAGTACTTTTCGCGTATCCTGGCAAGATTCCTGCTGTAGCCAAGGTGTCCCGCCGTCGTGTCATCGTGGCAGGCTTGAAATATTTTCTCTTGAAGACTGGGAGGGATCACCAACATCCGCGCCGGGTTGTTGTCACTGAAGTTCTTGTAAAGTACACCTTGTCGGATGGAGAAGGTGGACAGTGTTCGTACAAAAACGCGTGGAACGGCGCTTCCTTGTCCCTCTACATGCTCGATGAGTGCTCGCAGCTCAGGGTCGTCTCGTTGTGGTGCTGCCATGGCGCTGACATTCAGGGCGCCGAAGAAACACTCATCGTCGTCGTCTTTGGTGCAGGCAGGACCGGCCTCGGCTGGGGCCTTTGTCAGGCAGTCGGCCTCATTTTGCTTCCGGCCGGACTTGTACACCACGGTCATGTCGAACTCCTGCAGCCGTAGGCTCCACCGGGCGAGGCGTCCGGAGGGGTCCTTCAGATTCGCGAGCCAGCAGTGCGAGTGGTGGTCTGTGACCACGCGAAAAGGACTTCCATACAAATATGGGCGAAACTTTGTTATTGCCCAGACGACAGCAAGGCACTCCTTTTCAGTCATAAGTAGTTCATCTCCGCGTTAGACAGCGTTCGACTTGCGTATGCGATGACTCGCTCTGCCCCATCCTGCATTTGGACTAGTACAACACCCAGTCCGGTGTTACTGGCGTCGGTGTGGATCTCTGTTTCAGCAAACTGGTCGAAAAGGCCAAGAATCGGGGGCGTAGAGAGTCTTCGTTTGAGCTCGTCGAATGACCGCTGGTGTTCTTCTGTCCACTCGAACTTTACGCGTCCTTCGTAAGGTGCGTCAGCGGTGCGGACAGCTTGGCGAAGTCCCGAACAAAGCGCCTGTAGTAGGCAGAGAGTCCAAGAAATCTTCGCACGGCCTTCTTGTCAGACGGCGGAGTAAATGCAGCTAGAGCGCAGGTCTTCTCGGGATCAGGGAGAACACCTTTGTTGTTCACGACGTGACCAAGGAACTTTAGTTCCCCATAGGCGAATTGACACTTTGTTGGCTTGAGTGGCAGGCCGGCAGCATTGTTGGCTCGAAACACGGCTCGAAGTCATCTTAGGTGCTCGTCGAAATCTCGTGACAATACCACGACATCGTCCAGGTAGACGAGGCAGCTCTGCCATTTTAGACTTGCCAGCACGGTGTCCATGACACGCTGGAAGGTTGCTGGTGCTGTACAAAGTCCGAACGGCATCACTTTGAACTCGTACAGCCCGTCGGGAGTGACGAAGGCAGTTTTTCTCCGTCCCGTTCGTCGACTTCAATCTGCCAGTAGCCACTCTTCAGGTCCATCGACGAAAAATATCGGGAGTGGCGCAGTTGGTCTAGCGTATCGTCGATGCGGGGGAGCGGATAGACGACCTTCTTAGTCACAGCGTTCAGTCTACGATAGTCTACGCAGAACCTCATGGTTCCGTCCTTATTCTTTACAAGGAGGACTGGGGACGCCCAAGGACTTTCTGAGAATTGAATGACGTTGACGTCGAGCATTTTCTGGACTTGATCTTGAATCACCTTCCTTTCCTATAAGGAGACATGATACGGCGACTGGTGCACAGGGAGCGCGTCGTCGTCGGCAACAATGCGATGTTTCGCCATTGGTGTTTGGCGAACTTTCGAAGACGTGGCAAAACAGTCACTGTATTCTGCGAGGAGATCAACCAGCTGCCGGCGCTGAGGAGCCGGGAGCTCGGGGTCGATGTCGAGTGGCGGCGGCGACGTGCTCTTCTGCTGGGACGACGAGGTTTCTTTAGCGATTGTGGTGATCACGGCTGGCGCCTGAATCTCCTCGATGTGGCCCACGGTGGTACCTTTCGTTAGCTGCTGCGGCTCCTCTCGGAAGTTTGTCACGACAGCAGTTGTACGCCCTTCTTGGAGATCATTGTACGTCCTTCTTGGAGACCGGGACCCGCGGCAAGGGGCAGGCGGGGGAGACTGAGGTCGTCGAAGGTACTCTTCTATTTTTTGTGGTCGCTCAACATAGCGTGGGCGCGGGTCGTTCGGCTGGAAGCCTCGCAGCCCCATTTGCCGGTAGGGTTAACGGCGGTAGATGCGGTCGGCTTCACCGCAGTGGTAGCACACCGGGCGTCGATCGGCCGTTCGCCACACGTCGGTCTTCCTGGGCGCCGGTTGTTCTCGCCGGACGTACTGAGGTCGATCGTCGAGACCTCGGGGGTACGGCTGTGCTGGTGCGTCCCGTCGTTGTGACGTAGGAGGTTGACGGGCAGCAGTGTGGCGATCGTGGGGCAATGGCGGCGTAGCTCACCGTCGGTTGTTCCGGTGGTGCCAGGTCGACGGGAGACTTCGTCTGGAAGGCTCGCTGCACCTCCTCTCGCACTACTTTGGTCATGGAGAGCGAGGCAGGGCGATCGGCACTGGACAGCACCTTCCTGATCTCCTCCCGAACGACGTCGCGGATAATCTGACGGAGATCCGGGCTGTTGCAGCTGAGAGGTGAGAGGGCAGCGACGCCGGGGTGTCGCTGGTAGTGGGAAGCGCGCGCTTGAAGGGCGCGCTCGATGTTGGTTGCTCTCCATGACGAAGGCTTCGACGGTGGTCGGCGGGTTGCGGACAAGGCCTCCGAAGATGTCATCCCTAACACCTCGCATCAGGATCCGTAGCTTCGTTTCGTCGGTGGCTTGGGGGTCGGCGCGAGCGACCAGGTGCAGGACATCCTCGGACGAAACTGGTGATTGTCTCGTTTGCGCTCTGGGTCCTCATTCGAAGAAGGTCCTCGGCCCTCTCCCGTCGATGTTGGTTGAGTGAACGTCCCTCTTAGCGCATCCTTGCAGGCGGTCCATGAGGTCAACGAAGTCTCGCGATTCTCAAACCAGTGCCTGGCCGTTCCTTCGAGCGCGAAGTAAAGACTCTGAAGGCGCTGTTCGTCCGTCCATCCGTTGTGTTGGGCCACTCGCTCGTATTGTTGTAGCCAGTCCTCGACGTCTTCATAGGGCTCACCATGGAAGAACGCGGGCGTACGGGCAGCGACGGTAGACAACGACGGCAGGCGTGGTCATTGTCGGTATCTTCTTCCTCCGGTTCTCGGGCAAGAGACCCGATTCGGGGGACTGACCTCTGATACGACGGCTTCTTCGGGCTTCGGCGTCTTCGGCGAAGGGTAGCCTTCCGGGGCTGAGCACGTCGCTTGAGCCGGGATGTCTTCGGAGGGGTACGCTCAACGGGGCATAGAATGCAATACCCCGCACCTCCACCAAAATGTCACGAATGACAATTGATGAGGCGATGATAACTTGCCCAGGAGAAAATATCCAGTTGGTATCTAGCTGGTCCTAGTTGGTTCCAGCTGGTCCTAGTTGGTTTCAGCTGGTCCCAGTTCGTTTCAGCTGGTCCCAGTTCGTTTCAGCTGGAACTTAGCTGGGACGAGCTAGCCCTTGGCACTGGGACCAGCTAGCCCTTAGCTAGGACCAGCTGGGACCAACTAGCCTAGCTGGAACCAGCTGGGACCAACCAGCACTTAGCTGGGACCAGCAAGCACCTAGCTGGGACCAGCAAGCACTTAGCTGCCCAGCTGGTTCTTAGCTGGCACATAGTTGGGTTCATCTGGAGCTTTGCTGATGTAGGTGTTTTTGCTGAGATGGGCCGACATATGCTTTAAAGCACTGTCAATATTGCCATTAGCTTGCCCGACCTGGCGGCCGCTCTGATCATGATCGTGTACAAATAGGCATTTAATTAACAAATATGTTCAGTAACTATTTATTCAATAGAAATAAACACATATAGGTCAATTGCTCATCGATCTGGATGAGCATCGTACCGGCGTGCGGTCGTGTATCACTACTGCGTGATGCACGTTAAAGACCCCAGGTTAATGGTTGTACTGCACTGGCTAAATTTCTCATCTACAGCTGGGAGACTCGTCGCCCGTTGAGGCAGACCAAGTTCCCCATACAAAAATGGTCTATGGTCGGCTATAGAAAATCCTTTGTGTGGCCGGCTATAGCAAATTGGCCCAATTAGCTATAGCCGCTTCTATGGCTGTCTATAGCTTTTCCTATGGTCTCCCCTATGGTTGTCTATAGCTTTTTCAATGGAAATTTTGCTATCAAATTTTGTATGGTTTATTCTATGGGTCTCTTTAGAAAGGATGCTATAGCCCCCTATGGCTTTCCTTTTGGTTCCTTTAGCCGTCTATAGCTTCTTCTAAGGTCTGCTATAGAGATCTCTATGGCTTACTTTATGGTTTTTTTAGACACCGTGCTATAGCTGCCTATGGCTTTTCCAATGGTTTCTTTAGCCGCCTATTGCTCTTTGTATGGTCCGCTATAGCTCATTCTATAGTTCGTCCTATGGTTCTCTATAGCCATTGTGCTACAGCTGCATATGGCATTTCCTATGGTTCCTTTAGCCGCCTATAGCTTCTTGTATGGTCTGCTATAGAGATCTCTATGGCTTACTCTATGTGTCTTTTTAGACACCGTGCCTATGGCTTTTCCTATGGTTTCTTTAGCCGCCTATTGCTCTTTGTATGGTCCGCTATAAGCTCATTCTATAGTTCGTCCTATGGTTCTTTATACCCTTCGTGCTACAGCTGCCTATAGTATTTCCTATGGTTCCTTTAGCCGCCTATAGCTTCTTGTATGGTCTGCTGTAGAGATCTGTAGGGCTCACTCTATGGATCTTTTTAGACACCGTGCTATAGCAGCCTATGGCTTTTCCTATGGTTTCTTTAGCCGCCTATTGCTCTCTGTATGGTTTGCTATAGCTTCTTCTATAGCTCGTCTTATGGTTCTCTATACCCATGGTGCTACAGCTGCTTATGGCATTTCCTATGGTTCCTTTAGCCGCCTATAGCTTCTTGTATGGTCTGCTATAGAGATCTCTATGGCTTATTCTATGGATCTTTTTAGACACCGTGCTATAGCAGCCTATGTCTTTTTCTATGGTGTCTTTAGCCGCTTACTGCTCTCTGTATGGTTTGCTATAGCTTCTTCTATAGCTCGTCGTATGGGTCTCTTTACCATCGTGCTATAGCTGCCTGTAGTTTTTCTTTTTACCGCAATCGTATGAAATGTGAAACAAATTATTTGTTGTCACTGTACATCTTTAAAAAAAAACTTGTAAGACGTGTCGAACTTCATAACCCCATTTAAAACAAAGAGCTAACATTTCAACAAAAACAACAACAAAAAACAAATGCACTCACCCAGGTGTTTGCAAAAGCACAGGTAAACAGACACAAGGAATCGTTTTCAAATCTCCTAGAAGTTTATTACACACAGCCCATTCTGTAGACATTCACAAACTAAACAATCTGTAATATGTGAAGAGGTACTACTGAGCTGTTATACAACTGAGAATATTGCAAAGCAAACAAGAACCGAAGGCAATTCCTGGGTAGTGTCTAGTCTCCCGGCCGCCGGCCGAATTTCTCCCCGAAATTCCACTGCCAGTCGCAACTCATTGGCGCTTCAATCAGTTCATCGAACGACGTTTCATCGACAGATCGTTTCATCAACACGTGATGTTTATAAACAACTAAAAATATGTTCTTTTTTTTGTAATGAGTTGTTGCAGACTCGCCAAGAAGTGGCGTGAACGGGTGGGCCGGGTCGGTGAGCATGCGCCTCAGGAATACAGGTGCGACGAAATGTCCCTGCAGCGTGCAATTCGCGTAACGAGTGTCGACGAAACGTTAGTGTCGACTAAACGTGTGTCCAGGAAACGTGTTTCCACGAAAAGGTGTTTATGAAGCGTGTTTTCACAAAACGCAGGGAGAATAAGAAAGTCAGTATTCTAACTGCAATTTTCACATGATTTCAGACAGCTAATGGCAGGCGACTGCGGTAGAATTTCGGGGAAATTATTCTCCCAGCTGTCAGAAGATAGGCACTGCCAGGAGATAGACACTACAGAACGGTCAATTGTCGCCGAGTAGGTTGCAGCGCACTTACGTTGAAAATACCGGACTTGAAAGATGTAATCCGGGAAATATGTCGACACGGGCACTGCAGACAACCACTCAAACACAAAACCGAGAAGGAAGGGATCCGTGAAGATTCACCACGATGTAGCACAAGCTGTCATTTGCCGAACCGAGTACTGAACGCATCACAAGAATGTCTTGGGCTTCTTTGAAGAAATCGCTTGTTGCCGACATACGGGTAGAACTTTTCGATCGAGATACCATTTATCATAGAAGCGAAATCCACAGCAGCCCCGCGGGCCGCACGACACGCGAAACTAGGTCCGCAAGCAGGCATTCCGAGATTGGCAACGGCTAATGCGTCATCCGTCAAACCACGTGATCACACTCCTTCCGTTTCATGCGCACAGAGAGCGGAGTCAAGCGATGAAAAGTCTACGGTTTATTGGTCCGCCGAGTGCGCACCTTCCACAATGCTTTCAGCTTAGGGAGAGAGAGAAAACAGAGGAGGTTGAAAAGCAGAGCTCCTTCAAGGCCAGAACGGGGGTGCGATCACAAAGACTAATCTTCAGGGGCATACCAACAATGAACACAACGAGATAATGTGCCACTTATATCCTGTTGACAGTTCAACCCAAGGTTGATAGTGCAGTGGATGCTATGTGTGGCCTTGGGTTTAAGGCAGGTGCCGTGTTCAGCGTTATCACCAGCTTCGAGACTGTTGTCACGTGATCCTAACCGGAGACACGATTGGCCTCAAACATGCATAGCGTCTACTCTGCTGTCACTACCGAGTGAAAAGGACAGCTCCATGAAGGCCAGCTTTTGGACTTCCAAAGCTGCACTTCCCAGAAGTGACCCAAAACGGGGCAGGTTTGAAGATATCATATTTTACGCCGTGTAACCCACATTAGAATTTAAAATGAAGAATTAATGGCGAATACCGTTTTTGCGCAGGATGTCCACAAATAAATAAATAATATATATATATATATATAATTATTTTTTTTATTAAGCAATTTTGAGTTATGTGTACACTGTTAGGTTCGCATTTCTGAACTTCAATTTTGGGAATCTTTGCATCGTTGTGGCATTTCTGATTGCATGGTTTAAGAAATTTTCGCCGTAATACATTTTTTATCCGTGAGTTCCGTCTACAGCACTGTCATCAATTACAATCTCTGCGCACCACGATGACACATGGTGGGGCTGTGTGCTACAAGAAGCGCCAAAGACTTTAATGTCTCATAATTTAAAGAAAAGGAAGAAAATTAGCCACAGCGCTTGCTGACTTGTAGAATCGTCGCAGAACAGAGAGATAGTAGGACGCATAGGGTTGCGCGTGCCTGAGCGATATTAATTTTGTTTCGGCTGTTAACTGGTGTCTTTGTGTACGATTTTGCAGTCTGACGTGTTAGGCGTCATAATCATGTACCGGGCAATAGCGATCCGGCGACAACAAAGGCTTCTCAGTGAACAGGCAAACTGCGTCCCATCTTCACTTATCAGTGACCGAGGTGAGCGCTCACGTAATAGCGTCAAATAGTTCTAGACGTTCATTATAGACGACGCGTTCAGCGATAATATCAACAGTGCTCATTTGCTAATCGTTTGAAGCATTTTTAAAATCACTTCTTGACTTATACCATGATAGCTCTATTTCTCGAAGCTGATTCACTGATATATTCGAGGTGAATCAAGTATCCTTGCTGATCGTCAGAATGCATTTCGAAATTAGCGTTATCGAGACTTTAAAACGATATTCGGAATGGATCATGTGATACTGTCCTGAACAGCATACATGACTTAAATAAACTGCATCGCTCGAAATTTCGCTCTGTAGTATCACTTTAAGAAACTTATCGCCGTAATACATTTTTCATCCGTGAGTTCAGTCAATAGTCACTGTGCAGTCAATTACAATTTCTGCGCACCACGATGACACATGGTCGGGGCTGTGTGCTACAAGCAAGCTCCAACAGATTTAATGTCTCACAATTCAAAGAAAAAGAAGAAAATTAGCCACAGCGCTTGCTGATTTCGTCGGAATTCGCAGAACAGAGAGCATAATAGGACGCACCTAGGATTGCGCGTGCCTAACGATATTAATTATTTTGTTCGGCTGTTAACTTGTGATCATTTGTGTATATTTCGCCGTTCTCGATCACGGGGCGTCGACGGACATTGCACCGCTGCTTACGCCCCTGCCGGGGTAAGCTTTTCTGTTGTCAGGACACTCTATCGCACTATAGACGCGTCTATTTAACGCTCATGAAGTCTCGAGAGAACTGTGTCAATTGTTTGGTCAGAGCAACGACGCAGCAATCACGAAGCGAGAGACGACTGCGCCTCGATCTGGCTGTCCGCGTTCGCTCTGATAAAATGTGAGCGTGGGACTCTCGAGCAGCGTTAGCTTTCTGATGATGCAGGACGCTGCTTTGTCGTTGAGAATCTTTGCCCTGCGAACGCCGGCGAAAACGTTCCAGTGCTCGGCGTACCTTAGGCAGCAGCGCCTGTCAGCGACCGCCCGTGCAGCATCGCAACCTTCCTGGAGCCTATTGGCAAATTGCGAGCGCCGACGATTTGTCGTCGCGACTTGAATGGGAGCATTTTATGAACCCCCGCGAACATGAAACACCGCGAACATGAACTCCCGCGAACATGATCCCCGCGACGACAAACCGCCGGCGCTCGCAGACGGAAGGTTCCGATGCTGTGCGAACGGTTGTTGGAGGACGCTGCGTAGGTACGCCGGGCGCTGGAACGGCTTCGCAGCCATTCGAAGGGCAAAGGATTCGCGACGACAAAGTAGCGTCTTGCATCTTCAGTAAGCTAACGCTGCTCGAGAGTCCCAGGCTTACATTTCCACAGAGCGAGCGCGGCCGGCCAGATCGAGGCGCACTCGGCTCTCGCGTCGCGATTTCTACGTCGTTGCTCTACCTACACTGATGACATGTGCACCGGCATTCGAAACAGCCCTCTCGAGACTTTATTCGAGTCCAATAGACGACTTTATAGCGCGATAGACCGTCGTGACAAGAGTAGAGCTCACCTCTGTAGTGGCGTAAGCAGCGGCTTTATGTTCGTTGACGCCGCGTTGAGAACGACGAAATATACACAAAAAACATTAAATATATTTAATACAGCAGGCAGAAAGAAATACAAACATGGCAGGGACACGGACAAAGTAGAAGGCGCGCTACGAAATACATAAACTTACAAAATACACTGGAAAAGACAGATAATTAAAGCTAAAAAACGGAAGATTGAGATGACGTCAACGCCGAAATAAGGCAATGCGCATAGAAAGCAGCCGGCAAAACTGCAATAGTAGTCCTATAGGCAGCTAAGGACGCTTTTGTGATCGCGGGCGTATAGCCGCGGCGACGTACGCCCCGTTAACCTGGCTAAAGAAAATTCTCGCCCTGATCGAACGCATGAATGACTCTCTTCCACTTTCCTACATCTGCAGTAAAAAAAAATAAAAAAGGGGCGCGGGTTTATAGCTTAAGCAATATAAAACACCATTGAGCCGGCTAAAAAAATTGGATGGTCGCGAGTCTATAGCTCGAGAGACATACATCTTTCTATAGCCGGCTAAAGCACATTGAAAGGTCAGAGGCTATAGCTTTGGTGACATAGAACACTATTGAGTCGGCTAAAGAAAATTCAATGGTCGCGATTCTATAGTTTTAGGGACATACACCACTCTATAGTCGGCTAAAGCACATTGAAAGGTCGGAGGCCTATAGCTTTGGTGACATAAAACACTATAGAGACGGCTAAAGAAAATTCAGTGGTCGCGAGTCTATAGATTTAGGGACATACACCGCTCTATAGCCGGCTAAAGCACATTGAAAGGTCGGAGTCCTATAGCTTTGGTGACATAAAACACTATAGAGACGGCTAAAGAAAATTCAATGGTCGCGAGTCTATAGATTTAGGGACATACACCACTCTATAGCCGGCTAAAGCTCATTGAAAGGTCGAAGTCCTATAGCTTTGGTGACATAAAACACTATAGAATCGGCTAAAGAAAATTCAATGGTCGCGAGTCTATAGACTCAGGGACATACACCACTCTATAGCCGGCTAAAGCACATTCAATAGTCGCGAATCTGTAGCATTAAGGACATACATATTTCTATAGCTCGCTAAAGAATATTGAATGGTCGCGAGTCTATAGCTGCATAGCCATAAATTATTCTATAGCCAGCTATAGAAATCGGAATGGTCGAGATTCTATAGCTTTGAAGACATAGATTTTTCTATAGGTGGCTATAGCGTGTTTTATGGTTTCTTATGGCTGACCATAGAGGGCCATAGAAGGTGATAGCTCACCATAGGATTTTCCATAGACGACCATAGACCATTTTCGTATGGGTCTAGGCTGTATCAAACATCCACACAACCCAATTTTTAGATACCTGTTAGGCATATACGAAAAACCTTAAATTAGTCAATTTTAAAAGACGGGGAGCACATATGAAGCGTAGTGTTGCGTAAAAAAGTTCTCACTTTGGATGCAGGTGCAAGGCTGGCAGAGAGAAAATGATGGAACTGAAAAATCCAGCCGTGCGCGACGCATTTTCAGGAGACTGTACACGTGCTGCCTACCTTTCTAAATTTGACTGATTTAGTGGTTTTCAACGATTCCCATCTAGTTTCTAAGTGGAACATCAATGTTTATTTTTACTAATTAAACAGTTAGCATACATTTGTAAAATTAGGCACCGAATTGCAGAGTCTTAATCCTATGTAACCGAGAAGGTCGGACAAGCTAAGGGAATATTGAGTGCTTTAAAGCTATCTTTCTTTAATAGTATGGCGTCTTAGTAAAAACATGTGGTATATGAGCTGGAGTTCAGGTGGGACGAGCTAGGGTACAGCTGAAACAAGCAAGAGTTTAGAATTTGTGCCACGTGAGCAGAAGCTGTCAAATTTGGTTGGGCCAGAGCTAGGCAGCAGTTGAAGCAGTTAGGTGAGCAAAGTTAAGAATTTGAGACAGACACCAACTGGCCTTCTGGTACTTGATGATGAGAAGCAACTTCTATTTATTTTGCAAGTAGGAGCTACTGAGACTGCTCTTTTGTGCAACACAGGAAGAGGGACTCCAGCTTATTCACTTCTAAAAAGAGCCTTAAAGGCTAAAGACACAAAGTAGCTATTCGCCCCAGTGTGCATGTATACACAGGGCACAACGCCAGGCGCTATTTCAACAAGTAGATTACTGGCAGCATGTCCAGGAGGCACCTGGCGCGCTTTCACAATGTGAGTGAATTTTCGAACAGTTGTTGCTAACAAATCTTGGTGACACGCCAAAAATCTTGGCCTGTCCATTTGTGTCCAGAAAAGACAGCAAGTGCTTGATTTTTATGTACACTTTGGATGGTAAGATTGCGGCTGTGCAGTCTGTTTGTTCGGTCTTCCATACTGCTCACTATGGAACACAAACTGGGACACTGCAACCCTGTCATGCTCCATAACTTGACCGCTTATAATATGTCCAATCTGGCTCTGGGCCAACTCCAAAGTGGTAGCGGCACTTGTCGTGGCTTGCCAAGTGGTGCGACAGTCCCTCGATTTGAGACGCTGCCTTCACTTAAAGGGAAGCTGAAGAGCTTTTCGAAAAAAATGAGTTAATGGTTGATTCTGACGTGTTTGTGCCTGCTGAGTCCAAATATTGCAACCGTTTGACCCAAAATAAACCCTAAACGCGAAAAAAGCGAAGAAATCAGAAGCGATCGCCGCAGCGGCACGCCATTGGCTAGCCACGCGTGACGCGCCACTACGTCATAAAAGGACCATCTCGATTCTCGTTTGCTCCGTCGCTCGCGGAAGTAGTCGGGCGCCGAGCCTTCTGCTCTTGTAAGTCGGGTTCGGCTTCAGATTTTTCGAAATCTTTCGGTGGATCCGAAAGAGGAATGTGTCCAGACGACCCTCGACGTGACAAAGTACGCGTTCCAGCCTTTGGCGAAGCAGAAAAATGACCCCCGCAGAAATAAAGCCAGACACAAGGAACCGCTTGCGCGGACGCGACATGGCCGGTTTCATACCTTCAGGAGCGTACTGACTTCTACTTATTGTAACGTAAAACGTTGACAATAAACGGAGTGCTATTGACGGGACGCGTCAAGCCGGATTAGCGTGACCCTCCCCAAAACGGTCGTCAGAGGACAAGAATTCGGCACACATCGGCCTTCGTGCTTGGCAGCTGCTGGACACGTGAGCGTGCAGGCTGCATTGTTCATCAAGGCTGAAGTGGTTTGAAGGGATAGTATAATCGGCTTCGGGCGACGGGAGAGCTTCCCCTGAGATGAGACGGGTGATGAGACAGGGTCGCCGTTCTGCCACCGCCATGTCCTTGCGCACGATGCGAATAACTGCGCAGAAGGTCCATCCTTGTGATAGCGGTACCCTCTGCTGCGTTTAGTTTGTTTGCCACAAACTATTACGCCATTATAGCTTTAGAAAAAGCGGAGATGTGTGCCCGGCGGCCCTTAATTTGATGTCGAATTTGTGAAAGCTTCCTGGGCCTCTACATTCGCATACTTCTACCAAGATTTGTTGACTGCATTAGACCACCACCAAGCATTATCATCGTCCGATCGCGTTTCTACGGCACAAAGAACCATTGCATGACACAAACTTTATACAGAAAACACTGCGTAACTTGAAAAAAAATGAACTCAATTCAGAACAGATGGTCGCATGCTTTGTAGTTCGAAAAAGCTCTCCTGAAGAGAATATGAACCTATGGAAGGAAAATTTAACAAAATTTATGTTTACATTTAAAAAATATGTGACTTCAATTGATCAACAACTGTAAAAATAAAAAAACGTTTATGCTAAAACAATTTGCACCGTGAAAGTCGCATTATGAATTGCATGACCACTTACTAGAGCAAGCCCTCCTCTCCCAAGTGACTGGGTAGCCGAGTAGATCAAAACAAAAAAAAACTTGGGCTACCCAAGATTGTTTTCTTTTGTTTCTCATATTTCCCGGACCAAAGTCGGTTCGGAAAAAATGGTCACTTCAACAATATAAGAAACCAACACTAACACACTAATATAAGGCGGTTAACACAAGAAAGCCAGTGGAAACCCGCTATTTGGCTACATGATCGCGGCTTTTCTAGTACACTGCACAATTCTAATAACGTAATAGCTTTTTTCTAGAACAGTCGACCTAAACTTTTTTACCTAGTTACGTTTCCTCTTTGCTTGTGACTTTTAATGCGGCAGAGCGTCGGGTTCAGGCGAGCCTTCTTCAGACCCAAACCCATACGTACGTAGTTTTCATATGCGCCATCCGTAACACGTTTCAAACAAAAAACGGTGTACTTGCTCAACCCCCCCCCCCTCCCTTTAAAATCTCGGGGTCTGAGTGGAAAAGACGGTAAGCGGGAAGAACAACTGCGACGAGCGCTGTTTGTGAAAGCTGGCGGCTACACATGAGTATGGCATCGTGCAACAGCACGAGTCAGTTGGTTCGGTGCCACGAGAATTCTGCAAATACGTGAACAAACAAGAGAACAATCAACGTCAGGCGATTGAGTCAATAGCATGACCGGTCAACGGATAAAAGCAAGCGCTATGTGGCGGCAGAACGACAACGGCTCGAAAAGTCAGTAGAGCAGCCTACGAGGGAAGCGCGGCTAGCCGCGGCGGGGTCCCCCAGCCGGTCCTTTTGTGACATCGGCTGACGGGCTTCCTCCTCTCTCCCCTTTCCCTCTGCTTCGGAGAGGCGTGGCTTCGGCGCTACTTTGAAGGCGCTTTTCCGGTTAGTCCGCGCAGAAAATGACCAAACGAATACGATATTCGTGATGGCTTAGGTCTAATCAACCAGGCTCGGGTGTTTTTTCTCATATTTAAAACCGCTTCAGCTTCCCTTTAAGAATGCCTGTGTCTCAAGACAAGCTCAGGCTTTTAGGCCAGGAAACGAAATTCTCATCATAAGGCGCTCTACAATTTGCAATGGCACACACTTGACTGATGTAACAAGCTCCTTCACCTGGCCAGTATTCGATTCAAAGGCAAAACAAGAATGTGCCCACAGTGGGCCTTGGTGCAGCACACTTTTGGACAGGTGTAGCATCTGGTGGATGTTGAATGTCATCTGCTTCTCACCATAAAGCACCTGGACATCAACGACAAACTTCACGAGACAATTGATGCCTCTCTGCGACATCATCCCTGGTGACATTGTCTTGCAGCAAAAGATAAATACCTTTTACTAGTAAGGCAAAGTGACACAAAAACTTTGAATGCAGTATGCCATCCAAGCATGGTAAAGAAAAGCAGAGCAGCCACTGTTGCCATTCGGTCACTTTCCAGTACTTCCGTACGGAAAGCGACCGTTGCAGTCTGTGGAAGCATGATGGCGGCTTCATACTAAGCAGCCTCCCATCAAGTGCGTCAAAAAGTGCTGAACAGCCATTGTAGAAAACCTTTCCCACGCTAGTCAGCCACAGCTCTGTGAGCTGCCGCGTTGTGCCGAGCAATACACAATGCATATAGTCTGTGTAAATCCCCAGATTACGTCAAATCTGGGGAGATTCATGAGGGGTGTTGGACCCTTTACGCCTTTGATGGGCTTGTCGCTGGCAGCCGCTTTCTTCATCAGTGCCAGGGTCCGGTCCGTGTTCCTGTCCTCCACCACTTCATCAACAGTGTACTTAACAGTTCCTGTTTGGAAAACAAAAAGGTATTGAATGTTAAGCAAGTAAGCCACATAAATCAAATTCTCTTTTACAGATAATTTACAACCAGGCAAATGAATGTCGCAAAGGGAGACTGGTATTTGGCAATAGGCGAATCGAACCTAAAAAGCGAAACCAGTATTATAGCAGTAATTGTAGTGTTTCGGGCTCCTGAATAGGGTTTTTGGCATGCTTGTTTATTAATTAGGTGCACGTAAATGCAAATAGACCACACAAACCACTACATACTGCACCATGCTGCCGCCTCTTGTGCAATAACTGACAACATTGATGTCTGGCAGAATAGCTTCAAGCTCATTTAGTGAGCACTTAGAGAGCACGAATAGTATATGTAGCTCAAAAATGGCAATAAAGAACCGCTTTGATTTCTTTTCTTGCCAAATGCTTTGTTAGAAAAAGTTTCCCACCATTGATGACAGTCCCAGGGTGCAGGCACCATCCACAGCCGTAGTGCAAATTGTACTGCAACATGTTTTGCATAATTGCCCTGGCAGGGGCGTCAGCGCAGCAGCTGAAGCAGTCGATCTGCAGGAAAAGAATACAGTTGCTTATAGAATGCACCACAGACTTGCATTAAGCCACTATAATCTATAATATAATATTATTTCGTAGCGCTTGCTGGCGATCCACCATGTCGCCCCATGTCTGAGTGGCTTGAGGCACTGGATCGCGCGATGCCAAAACACATTGCTTTCATTGTAGTTAGAGTGCTCGCTGTAGCTCGGAAACTACAGGCTCTTTGAAAACTGGATTTTTCTTCGCTTCATTTACAGAACCACAGGTATTTAAATAATATAAATGAAAACTATATTTCTATTAACAAAATGAGTAAAGATAATCAATAACAAAAAGTCATGTTGCATTCATCGTACCATTGTGATCTAAAAAATTTGCTCTCTTAAGGCCAGTTCACACATCTGCGCTACATTTGCTTACAACAAAACGTGACTGCAGGTTGCCACCGCGACCCTTGCGACGAGCCAATGGGAGGCAACATGTTGCACAACATAGCGCATTCGATGCAAATGTGTTAATTAACTGGCCGCGTCCCTGTACTTTCCAACCGTCTTCCATGCTGAAAGGGATACCCTTCTTTTTTTGCTTCCCTTGTGACCACTGCTGAGCATAACCAATATCAACTGGACCCAGCAACTGAGCCACATGCCCCTGCGGTCACCGACATACCGCTCACGATTAAACGTTATATATTTAATCTATCTGCAGTACCCTTGTCCTTGTTTTTATGTATATAGGTACAGTTTTTTTTTCTGAGTACGTCTAATCTGCATTCTGCACGTTGCGGCCGAACCTGGTTAAAGATCCCGCTTGAGAGACTGAAAATTATGTGAATTCTTGCTGTGAGTAAAAGCTGGCCAACAAAGCTTGGTACAAAGTCACGTCGAAAGTTGAGTTGGCATTTGTTGATCGTAATGTATAAACAGCGCAAAACACATGAACAGAGAAGAAACACGCTTATTACAAAGGCCCTTATACACAGCTTGCACTGACATACTTTGGTCCTCCTTTCTGGTGGTAGAGCGCAGCCTTTACTGTACTAATTCTACAAACGGGGAAACGAGCATTGCGAGCAAGCAAAAACGAGTGAGCGCAGCTTCCAATGCATAAATGGCAGGCTTCTACCACCAGCAAGGACG
Organism: Ixodes ricinus; assembly: GCA_037355805.1. Lineage (NCBI taxonomy): Eukaryota > Metazoa > Arthropoda > Arachnida > Ixodida > Ixodidae > Ixodes > Ixodes ricinus. The sequence continues at coordinate 15,243 of JAZHYW010048289.1, read as the reverse complement.
ACGGCTTTGACGTCACATGCAAGCCCTGTATACTATATGCACATACCTTTGAACAAACAGTTCTTGTGCCTGACGTCCCAGGTAATTCCTTCACAAGATAAGTCTTCCATTTGATCAACGAAAGCCGTCAGCAGTAGTGGCATGTCGGGATGGGTCTGTCCATACCACAGCATGGTGACAAGGACATTCTTGTGGCGGAGGTGTGGCGGAAGTTCGTTGATCACCACTTGCACCGGCCATATCGAGTATTTGGAGGAATTGGAAAGTGGACTTCCATCGGAATTGATGGTCAGCGTTAAATCGTGCAAATCCATCTTTTCCCGGACGGCTTTGTATGCGTCACCGTCGGAAATATCCGACATCCCATCACTGCCATTGTCGTGGTGAGCATCTATTTCTTGCAGGCGCTTAGTTAGAGCACTAGAAATTTCTTCTCTTGAAAGCAACTCTGTTATCTGTTTCCGGATCGGCAGGCTCAAAAAAAGTGGCCGTCAGTCAACATCTGCCGACCATCACAGAGTTTGCCGCAGTTAGGGCAGGGGGCCTGAACTGCGTTGCGGTCAGCAAGGCGACCCGATGTGGAGGCGACTAGTCTTTTGCAGTCGTTGCAGTAAAATTGAAACTTGGCAGTCTCAACAGTGATACCGACGTTTTTTTTAAACAAGTACTTTGTTGCCGGCACGTCGCATCTTTTCAGAACGTAGGACATCATTTTCTGTAGAGTTTCGACCGCCTTCCACAGGAGTCCGAACTCTATGATGAAGCCCACGGATAGCGCTAACAGGTCATGGGCGGTTAGCTCGGCCTCCTCTTGCGGTTCTTGCCGAGTTCCTGGAGAGCCGCCGGGTTGTGGTGTTGGTGGCAGTGGTGTCGCGCGAGTAGCAGTAGGACTTGACGCGGCGAGTCGGGCGAGTCATCGCTTTCGGCAGGCGCAGAGTCGTTGTCGCTTTCGGCAGGCACAGAGTGGTCGTCGCTTTCAGCAGACGAGCCACCATCCCTTTCGGCAGGCAATAAGTCGCCGTCGCTCTCGGCAGGCACCGGGTCATTCCTTCCGGCAGGCGTGCACTCATCGGTCTCGTCAGGCGCTTGTAGGTCCGTTTCGCGCTCCTCAAACAATCTTTTTCTCGTTGTGTATGGTAGGTCTGCCATGTCGGCTCCATATTCAAGATACCGCTTCCGCGGAGGCATTTTCACAGCATGCACGTGCAAACTCAAACGCAGATCAAGATCACCCACGACCTTCACGCTTCACGACAGCCAGGCACAAGAAAAGCTGCAGGAATGCCGATGGTCAAGACAAGCCAAGCCAAAGCGAACTCGCGAAATTATTGCTCAAAAGTAAATAGAAACACGCTTTTACAACAACATGGGTCTAAACTATCAATGTGCCGTACTTTGAATCAACTAATAGTTTGTTTCTATTTTAAAAAGTTAAAATATTATATATTAATTGCTAGCATATAGTATTCTTTAGACGCGTTGCGGACGCGGCAACCATGGTCACCGCGCTGTGGTATTTGCCACGTCCGTTACTATTTTGACGGTTGCTTGCTTTTCTCTGCTCGGACCACGTGCATTCGCTCTTCAAAATGTTTGCACTAGTTCGATTTGTGGACGACCACAACCAACAAGCGACTGCATATCGTTTCTACAAGCAGTATCGATGGCTTCTCTCCGACTAGCACGGACGATTTCGACAAAAAGTCGACTTACATGGTGTTTCACGAAGACTCGGAAGGCAACGGAGAAAACACGGGGTTTTATAGTGCCCAAGCGTCCTTCTGCTAGCCGGTACGTATACGTACCATTATTTATCACAGGTACACGTGTCAAAACGCAGTTAGACGCCGTCGAGTTTACCAAAAAAAGGCCAATGGGATCTAAATATTCACTTTAAATACCGTAGTGTCTAGAGTACTGTCCGACGGCACTCTTGCAGAGCGTTCAAGTGCCATCCGAAAGTTTCGTATAAAACGAGGTCTCAAAGCAAGATTTGCGAAGCTGTAGTGTAGCTTAGTGGTAAGATGTCTGCCTCATAAACAAGTGCTCCCAAGTTCAATCCCCAGTGCGGGTGTTTTTTTTTTTTTCTTCGAACATTTATGTTTTGTCGACGCATTTGGCAATATTTACATTTCTTTTTGGCTGTGTCTAGAGTGCCGTCCGACGGCCACTCGCGCCTGCAAGCGCCGTCCGAAAGAAAGTCGGACGGCGCGTGTATCATGAATAATTATTGCAAAAGTAATTCCTTGCTCTTTCGCAAGACGTTTTGATCAGACTGCAGTCTGACCAAAGCGTCTTGCGAAAGCTGCGACTATAGCTGCTGAAAAACGGTTGAGGGGATGTGTGTATGTGATCTGCACACAGTATAGATAGGTTGCACTGACGTAATTTGGTCCTCCTCTGGTGGCAAAACTTCCTCAAGCGTAGCCTTTTTTTGTACTTATTCTACAAACAGGAAACAAACATTACGATGCGAGCGGAAAGGAGTGAGTGCAGCTTCCCTGCTGCACTCACTGGACAGGTTTCTGCCATCAGCAAGGAGGTGACGTGAGAATATGATGTCTCATGCGAAGCCATGTATAGTAGTGCCTATGTGTCCTAATGCTATAAACAAAAAATTAATTTTTAACTAATAGCATCACTATCAGCTTCGAACCTCACTGCATCCATGTTAGTGAATTCAGATTGCATAGTCAGCCTGTACTTTTTGGAAAGAGTAGGCATACTTCGGTTAGTCGATCATGACCTATAAGGAAATCATTTTTGAATCGCTGCTTGACCTACAGAAACCGAGGAGGAGCTCTCTAAAAAAAGGAGTCGAAGAGGATCGCTTTTCCAAAAGCAAGATTAGAGGAAAGCTCCGACGAAGATGTTCCAAGCAAAAAACACAACAGAAGAAGGTAAGCATGCAACTTTGATGTATTTGTATACAGCACTTAACTGTGAACTCTGGTATTCTCCTTTTAACTCAGTGCTAATTAATGCAGAATTTAAGTATTCCAAGAAACAGCATGGGCTGACTCTCACTAATCAATTTTTACAAACTCGTGTTAATCTTTTGAAAATAAGTGCCATAAAGGTGATTAAGAATTTATGCACATACCTGCCTCAAACATTGTTGTTCCTTTCTTATGTGCCAGGTGTCACAGAGGCAAAAACAGCTGCAAAAAGCTTCCAAGAATGCTGTGTACAGCGAAATATTGGAAAAACATTTACATCACGCCCACAAAAGCACTAAGGCAGGGCCTTCTGAGCGAATTCATCGGGCACAGTCTGTAAGTAATAGCTCAGCATTTCTTCTGTCTTTAACGATGCGGGAAGCCTGACGTTAAACGTTTTACTTTTCAGGTCCCAAAAGGTTGCGGCAGGAGTCAGTCAGTTCTTCAGATGAAGACGACTCCCTGTGCTCAACGAAAGAGCTGCGCCAAGCACAAGCAGAGGCTCGTGCCTGGAAAACAAAAGCAAGACGGCTCGAAGAGGACAAGAAATTTTTGATGGAGCAGGTGTCCTCACTGCAGCGCTGCTTAGAAAGCAAAATATTTCAATGTAAGAACATCCTAGAGGTGCAGCTATGCTACAAGTGTTCAAATGAAAAATTACTCTGCCAACTCCCAGAATTGTCTCGACATTCAGGAATGTTTACTACTGTCTTACCTTTCTTCAGCTAATGTGCAGCTGTTGAATGTGCTTTTTTGATTATACTGCATATAGTGTTCAAACATTTCTAAATTCATGCATGCTTTTATGCAGATTTTTGCTAAAAGTCTAGCACTAGGACAGTGCATTTCACAAATTCTGCCAGTTACAACTAGCACATGTCTGCGTCAAAAACTTGTGCTTCATGGGTTTGTGTAAGACGAACGGCTAAGGTGGATCATTTTAATTATAAGCACTACATTTAAGTATTACTTTTCAGCTGAAAAAAGCAGCGAGTGCCAATATTTCAGGCGAGATGAAGGTAAGTTTGATTCTGCAAATACCACAGTTTGTGAGTCCTGCATAAAACAGTATAAATGGCAGGCTTGGTTCATGGCATCCACCTTTCAAATGTGAGCTCATCTTGCAAATGGTGCGACTAAATGTATAAAATATGGTGAGGCAAATAAATGAAGCTGTAGTTTAAACAGCTGATCTAGTTTCATTCAATGTTATCAAATGTTGCAGTTGAGGATCTTGCAGAAGCTCAGTATGATCTGGTGGAGCAGCACAGTGAAGGTAAGTCTTAACTGTCATATTGGAGTTCTCGTGAAAGATACATGATGTAAATATATGATGCATATGTATTAAACATTTGTTGAATTTTCAACTTTAACAGCTGTGGCTGCGAGCATCGACACGGCAGCAGATGCCGTCATGCGGGGAGCAGCCCACCAAGCTGAATCACTGCCTTGTAAGCCCTTTTATGCTTCTTGAATGTCTGAAGCTGCTTTTGTTTACAGCAGTTGTAGTTTGAAGTGCATGTGTACCCTTTAATTTTTACAGGCACGACATATCCTGCCACGAGGTGTGATCCTGGTGTCCTCCACCAAAGTGCACTACCTGCAGCTTGTCCAAGCACTGCAGCAGCTACCAAGAACAGTCCTGCACTGCGTAAGTGCATTAACTGCTGAGATGAATCCTTTGAAGCAACCAACTTATACTGACACTGTTCTGTCACAAGGTCCCCCCCTGGTGCTTGCCAAGTGAGTGCAGGACCTGCAGTTCCTGCCGGAATTGAAGCAGTTGCTGCAAAGAGCCCTGCCCCCGGTAAGTGCATAAATTACCAAGAGCACCTTAGGAAAGCATACCGTGTTTGAAGTGACTTTAATTAACAGTACAGATCAACATAACTTGTATGCCACTACATAAAAACTACATATGTGTCTATGAAATTACTATTTTATGAAGGCACCGGCACAGATGTTGGAAGTATCTGGTTGATGCGGGAGATAAAACTACTCTTGCATAAAAAGGGTCTGAAAAGCCGCGTTGTGTCTCTCATCTTCGCTCCGGTTCACTTCCTCGAGATGGCGAAGCGAAGAGAATCACAACGGTAAAAAGTCTCGTCGGCCTCGTTCAACCGTGCCCTTCTTATAAAAAATATATAGGTCATCCGTTTGAGATATTGCTGTGTGAGTGATGTTATGGTGTTTGTTGCGTCCCACCTATCGCTCCTGGCTCGTTTTCTGAAGATGCAAATTTTGGTCCAGCATCTCTTAAGTATATCAAATGCTGTCCGGCATACAATCGATTTTGTACAACCGGCTTCAGTTTTTACCAGCAATTGTATGGACTTGTATAGCAAATAGATAGAACTTGTCTATTTGCTACATATATGTTAGTGTCCAGCTATTAAAAGTATTTGGAAGTCAGCTCTGCATTCCGGTGTCCCTCTTGTTTCTGTCCTAGTATCGCATCAGTAGTTTACTTTCCCATGTTTTGCCTGCTCACCAAAAGATCTACCTTATTCTTAGTATGGATGATTTTTCTTTTTCAGTTCCTCCGGCATTCACACACCTTCCTGATGGAACATGTAAGAGCTTCCCCTTATTTTTAACTGTAATTGCTACATGTGCAAACATATTGTGCAGTAAGGTCTTAAACCTGCTCCTTTGTTGTGATGACATACACATCTTTGATGTACACATTGTTGGCTGTGGAGATAAGCCCCGTTTATCTCCTAAATGCCAAGCATAATAAGAGTATAGACAGTGTTCTTGCACCTCTGCTAAAATGGGTGCAAAACATACAAGTGAATGTATATTTTTTATATCTATTTTTGTTCTCTGCATAATGCAATGCTGCTGATTTTCTTTAAATATTGAATGCCAAAATTGTTTATTCGATTGGCAAGTATATATTTAGTGAAATCACAGAATCAAATTTAAAATGAAGATAAAACAACTTTATCTGTTTCACGACAGTGACACTTGCTTAGGGTAGTCCCTACATGCAAATGAAGTGAATGAAAAAACATGTATGGTTTCCCAAATTAGTATACCCCTTTAATTGATGGCCAGAAACATGGAGAAAGCTTGCTCCTATTCCTTTTCTATTGTAGAAACATTTAATTACTCTACGTAATAATATAAATGTTGTGCTCACAATATGTTTTATACTTTCTAGTTTCACCTGACCAAGGGGATAGTAATTTCCAGTGGCCAGGCTGTGAAAATATTTCAGGGGAAAAACCAACAATTGTTGGCAAAGAAACTGCTCAAGCAATTTGGACAAACGCCGTACTTGCTACGAGGAGCGTACGGAACCACATGTCCCAGAAGCGGCAGCGGAGAGCCAGCAAAGCCTCCTTTAACACCTGAGAAGATCGACGTTGTTCAGGGTGAGCTGGTTTAGGCCAATCCTCCGTGGGGAAATTGAAATGTCAATTTGGGTATATATTGTGTGCCTGTTTCATCTCGTTGTTCAGTATTGTAGCCAAACACCAAAGCCACTTATTATCTAAGGCGGAGGCATTGACTGTCGCATTTCCTGCTTTTGGCAGAACAAATTTTGTGCGCATAAAAGCACACCTCGTCCTCGGTTGGATTGACACTCATTTACGAGTCGTGGCATTTTACTTTTTGCCTATAAGGCTGCCCAAAGTAGGGTTGGCCCTCAAAACATATATATACTGCTAACAATTACACAACATTTCTTTCTAGCTGCAATTTCCTTCTGGGGAGACAAGAACAAACAGTCTGCAGCAGCAGCTGCGGTAGTCGGTGACATATATGAAACTTGCTAAGGGAGAAGTGCCAAGACGCAAGGCGTTCCGAAGAGAGATCTATGAAGAAGAAGCTGTAGGCACAAGGCAATAAAGTGACATTTCCATGCATTGTGTCCATACCATACAGCTGTCACTGACGGTGGCGGGTGAGCTGCCAACAATGGCTAAAACCAGCTGAACTGGCTTCTGGCCACATTTCCAGCTGCGACCAACTGCAGTTGGTCCCAGCAGGGACCAGTAGCAGTTGGTCCCAGCTGGGATTAGCTGCAGTTGGTCCCAGCTGGGACCAGCAGAGCTGGTTTTCGGCAAAATTACCAGCTGGGCCCAGCTGCATTTCCAACTGGGTTGGGAATTTCACCATAAACCAGCTCAGCTGGGAAGCAGCTGGGAACATAGCTGGTCCCAAACTTCCATATTTACCTCCTGGGGTGGCAAAAGCGTGGACAGCACCAATGGTAGGCGCTAGAGCCGGGAAAAAGCGGACATCCGCATGTGGTGTTGCAGTCAACAACTGAAAGAGACAACAGCTGCATCGGTTGCTTCCTCTCGCATTAGCAGCCATCGGATGCTCCTGGCAGACGCCGCTTTTCCAAAATCTTGAACATGTGCTGATCACTCCAAAGCACTAACTGCTAAAGTGATGATATTTTATGTTACCAATAGGCTGCATTTCTTTGTTACGTCACTCAATCGGGCCAGAGTACAGAAGCGTGAAGCAGCAAAATACCTGAAGCTCAGTCCATCCAAATAGCTTTTTCACCCAGTTTTGTCATCAGTAAAATCCGTTACTTCCAATACTTTCAGCAGTTTCTACTTTTGTAATTGTGTGATGCCCTTCTGTGCTGCGTAACTGACTGTATTATTTCCCTCAAATGCTTCCATGTGATCTTCTTTATTGTGTTTTCTTGTGTGTATTATCATTGTGTTTGCCTGACGTAATGTTTTAATGCGAAAGCATTCACTGTTCCATGGAGTGAGCCGACGTCATCTGTTTGAAGCGCGCCAAACGGCACCTTAAATCATTTCTCCAAGTGAAGCCAGCTCCCAGCTATGAAACCCCGCGAAAAGCCTAGAACAATGGCTCTAAGTTTCCCCGATCCCAAAGGAGCGGAGTAAAGCTGATGGATTTCGGCTTCAGTCCCATTGGCTGGCAAGCGTCGACGAGCCTTCCATTGGCCGCTGTGCGTCATTTTCAACAACTGCCACCCCATGGGGCTGCGTGCTGCCGAGGCAGCGGCTGCACGCTCAAGGTCAGCATGCGCGCTCCACCGTCAACGCAAGTACGAAGCAGACGAACGAAGGAAGCGGAAGAGCGGTGTGCATGCATTCGCATTCACAACTCATAAGAAGTGCTTAGGTATACCTCGAGCCTTTTTCTCACTTGCTTCGGTTTTAGAATGTATAAAGTTGGATGCAGCTCTGAATGTACAAGTTTTCAAGCAAATTTTTTTTTTTTTTTCCCATGGTGCATGTGAGGCAGAGCTTCCTAGCTCAATATCATCTTCACATAAATTTGAGCCGTTTTTTTTAGTTGGGGAAAAGTGAAATTGTCGGAACCTTTACCCTCATTTACTAGGGGCGAAGCTCCTTGGGGGCTAGCTATGTCCGTTCGTCCGTCCAGTGTCCATCTGGCCTCCAGTGCTCGTGCTCGTGAGCTCACGTGCTCGTGTAGGAAAAAAAAAAAAAGATGAAAAAAAGATTAAAAAAATATTTGCGCAGTCGACAGGATTCGAACCTGTGCGGGGAAACCCCAATGGATTTCTAGTCCATCGCCTTAACCACTCGGCCACGACTGCCAGACGAGTAGGGGCTCCTGAGATGTGGTAGTAACTTAAGAGCTGGGGTTTCTGTCAGGATGAAACGTTGCATGTAGTCGCTCAACGTCTATACAGGAGAGGGCGCTGCGGTCAAATGCGTATAAAATCGCTGTTAAACTTTGCATGCATTGGCTCAACGTTTATAGACGTAGAGAGCACCACACAAACACATTGCCACCGTATAACACCTTCCAAGCATCTGCAACACTTTTAATGCGAATAGCATTCTTTGGATACTTCACGCACTTTTCGTCTATGACTATCTATCTATCTATCTATCTATCTATCTGGCTATCTAACCTCTTACGCCGCGGGTCGATAAATAAATAAAAAAGACCGGCGCCGGCGGGATTCGAACCGTTGACCCTTTGATCAGCAGGCAGACGCGCTAACCACAGAGCTATGAAGGCAGTCATTAAAGCGCACTCTAAACACCTGTTTATATCTTTACCATCGCGCGCGCTTCCATGCACGAGGGCTCATTCCGCTCTCGTGAGGCTTAGCACTGCCCCTAGCTCACCCTCTCCCGCGCTCGGGAGAGGGTGATGTAGCGGCCGTGCTCACCCTCACGAGAGCAGGAATGAGCCCTCGTGCATGGAACGCGCGCTCACCGGTAGCTGTGACAGCGCTGTAAGGCGCGTCCTATGGTAAAGATATAAACAACCGTTTAGAGTACCGTTGGTTGAGACTAGCTGAGACGCCAGAAAGTCTGGTCGGTACCATTTTGAGTGTTTGTGCGTATGGCGCGTGCTTTGCTCGCCTTCCTAAGTGACACAAACGCACGTGCTGGGCTGCGGAGATCGTGCGCAGGGCTGTGAAAGTGTCAACAAATTTAGAATCGCCTTAAGAGTGGGCTGGCGTATCTATAGTGTGCCGGCCACCTGACGAACGCGCATAACTCCGCACCGTTTGATGCTATTCGCATTAACGTAGATAATCATTCCCAAAGGATGGGTTCTGCTGATTTTTTCGTTCAGCCTGACGACTGCAGAGCAGATCAAATGGTCTGCTGCCATAAATACATCACGAGATAGGACTGCAAGCAGGTAGCCGATGCCCCATCTTGCCAGCAGTAGTGCTCGGAAAAACTACGCCAGCACCACACAGCAGCATCCGCTTCGAAGGCCTCATGGAGAGCGCACCGCATTCGCCACTACACCCCTTCTAGAACACTGTAGCTGAAGCTAGACAAATGGCTGGTGCACACTATAATTTCTCTTGCACAGGCTCAACGTCTGCAAACCAATCACGGGAGCAGCAACATTAGTGTTTGGGGAAGCCCACCTACCAAATACACACGCACAAGGCTCCCACACTTTTAGATGAAATTTTCAAGGGGATGTTCTTCACTGGTCAAAATAGACAATAATTTTGAACACCTAAGTTCGATATAATCAGGCTCGACTATAATGACGACCAAGTTAGTCAGCCTGAGCTTGCCTTAACCTGGGTTTTGAACCTAGTTATATGACTGGTGGAGTGTTTTGAACCTGTGGCAAGTTCAAAATCTTGATCAAAGTTGTGAAACAAGAATGAATGAATCTGCAAGGTTTGAGATCTAGTGACATGGCAGAGGATTGAAATTCCAACCCAGGTCCACCGATCGTACCTGACGCCTGAAGGCAGAGGTTCATGAAGAGGGCTACGGCGTACTCCAGGCCGTACTGGGAGATCTTGCGGTCATTGTTGAGCGTCCACACGATCCACTCCATGATCCCCTGGCTGATCATCACCTCCTTCTGGGCTCGCCTGCATGTCCCATGACCAATCAGCATGCCAGGCTTCTTTCAAAAACTGTTCCATTTCACCCAACTGGCCCATTTGTGCTCACTTGACCTTTGGATGGGGCTAATTTACACATATACAGGGTGTTTTCAACACACCCTTTGGCTCGCTCTAAAATCGGCCCCTGTACATTGTGCAACACTCTTAGCGCAAACCTGACATCGGTGCTTTTCTAATCTCTTCAAACAGAGTATTGGCGAGCTTCAAAATGTATAGTTCCACCACACTTATTGTAACTGCTCAATAAAAAAAAATAAAAAAAAAAGGTAAAAAAGACGGTGGGTGTTTGTTTTCACTCACAGTGTAGTGCTGTGTACAATGCTAATCACACTTGTCTATAACGCGGGAGCGCGCGGCTTCCTACGGCGAGTGCTAGACTGGTGGCCTTCGCGGCAACTAATCTAGTCACGCGGGTAACATGAAACGGTTCGTACATGGCAGTTTTAAATTTTCGTCAAAGGTGTATTCTAGAGGTGTATTTACATCGTGAAATTTCGAGGCGTAGCTCCCTTCCTGTCAAAATTGAGACCAAAACTTTTGCCATGATCAAAGGCAGACGACAGTGGAGACAACCGAATTAGTGAAAGTTGTGCTTGTGGTGCCGTCTCCCGACAGGCGCAGCGAGCAGACGACACACTCACTTGTGAGCAGACGACACCATATGGTGTCGTCTGCTTTTAACTGAGTGTGTCATCTGCTCGCATATAGTCTGTTTGCTGCACCTGTCAGGAGATACCGACCCTTGTCACTCCGTTGTCTGCTGACCGTGGCAAGGGTGTTGGTCTCATTTTAGATTTGTGGGTGACAGTTTGCAGGAATTTCGGTGTCGGCGTTTGTTGTTGTCTGTCATCGCAGCGGAGGTAGAAGAACCCTTCCTCTCTCCCCTCATGGCACGGAAAGACAGAGGACAGGTTTTCCCACTGGCTGCACCGCACAAAGAGGAAAGAGAGGAAAGCTCTGATGACCCGCCAATAACGGTGCGACGGCGAAGAAGCGCCAGCGGAGTGTTTTCCCCTGTCGTCTGCTAGCAATGACTTAAAGACAGGTGTTTTCAAACATTACCCACGTTATACAAAATCCCACTCTGGCAGAATCCAGTTGGCACGCGTAATGTTGCAGGGTTTTAGAAATTTTCACCGCGTTTGATTTAACTATTACATCTTTTCTTTTTAAACCCAACTCGAAACTTAAAATATGTTCTGCCAAAACTCGTCGCCTCACACCCGCCTTCCCTGCAGAGCTTTGCCTCGTTTCTCTGCCCATGCGTCCACCTCTCCGCTCATCGATAAACGTCAACATTACCCCCCCCCCCTTTCACCGCTCAACAACACATGGAAAACCTGCACCTTCACTTGCGTCGTCACTGCCACATTCCTATTGGCACCGCCGTGCCAAGGACACACTCCGTCCCAGGAGCGAGTGCAGAAAAAACGGCTGGCTTACATGGTTTGCGTCCGGCCTCGCACCCCCACTGACCATTAACGAAAGCCCGCCCGTGCCGAGCGATGTGTACACGGCGACGTGAGGATCCCAAGGTGCGCGAGTGTGCTACAGCTATCGCTTTTACATCTTGGGCGAAAACGATACCTTTTTGCGCAGGATGGGAGACACTCTCTAAAAATTCACATGGTTGAATGCATCACTAAAATACATCTTTGATGAAAATTTGAGATTTTTCCAAGGATGTAAGCCTAAGCCTCCGCCAGATGTCAGGACAGGCTCACCTGAGGCTGAGCTTCTGCAGGATGCCCAGGATCATGTCCTGGCACTTGGGCTCCAGCAGTCGGTCCGACAGCAAGCAGTCAATCAGGGTGGCCACCAGCTGCAGATTCCTCGACAGGTAGCTGCGCCCTGGGGGCCACCAAGAGCCGGGTCAAGCCGAGACGAGCCACTGGATTTGGTTACGTCGCAGTTTCCTCTTAGCAGGTGGGAAGTGCAGTTAGGTTCTGCTCAGTGGAATTTTTTCCAGATGGGGAAGTGGGGGAGCTGCCTGTGTCATGCTTCCTTCTACATAAACTCAGATAAATGCCCATTTTGAGTCTAACACTCAGAATAGACCCATCCCGAAATTCGGTCTCGCCACTTTGATCACTATCATCATCTGAGGAATGGCATATGTGTCATACTAATGGCGGCTTTGTGGTCACTGATGATGGAAGAGGTTTAAGATGCTCGGAAGTGGATGATGTGAAGCCTATTCATTCGAGACGTTAGCACGATGCAGCGCAGAAATTGAATACAAGAGCTGTGTAAGCATTTATTTGTAACTCGGGTCCAGTCAATCTGTTGGTGACACATAATCGGACTTACAGTCCCTTGATGTACCGTATTTACTCGCAGAATGAACGCACTTTTTTTCCCGAAAAATCGAGGCAAAGTTGGGGGTGCGTTCATTACGCGAGGTAAAATTTTTGCGTCCTTATTTACTGGCACAATGAACGGACCTTTTATCCCGCAAAAATCGACGTAACTTCTTATCTCTTTGCGCGCGGCGCGGCAACTCCAAAACCAAACTGCGATGCGCAAAAAAAAAAAATGCTCCTCTCAATGTTTTTTTTTTTTGCTTCCGTGTTTTTTTGTTTTTTTTTTCCCGCCTTTCGCAAGTTGTTTTGTTTGCCCACCCTGCCCATGCATTCGCGACCTCGCTGCACCAGGATAGAAATGTGCGTTCATTTCGAGGGCTCCTCGCTTCTCTTTCCAAAGTGCGAGGAGGAGGCAGGCGAGGGCAGGCTCTTCCTTATGTGCGCTTTGCTTAGGCGAGGGCTTCTCCGCTTTTCTTTCTTATCTCCTTGCGCGCGGCGCGCGACCCTGGAACCAAACTACGTTGTGCAAAAAAAGAAAAAGGAAAAGCTCTTTATGTCTTTTTTCTTTTCTCTTAAATCCGTGGATTTTTTTTTTTGTTTGTTTGCCGTCTTTCGCAAGCTGTTTCGCTTTGCTTTGGCGAGGGCTTCACCGCTTCCCTTTCCTATTTTCTTGCGCGCGACCCCGAAACCAAACTGCGCTGTGCAAAAGAAAAAAAAAGTTCCTCTTGTTTTTTGTTTTCTTAGGTTCTGTGGATTTTTTTTTTTTTGCCGCCTTTCGCAAGCTGTTTTGTTTCGCTTTGCTTAGGCGAGGGCTTCTCCGCTTCTTTTTCTTAACTCTTTGCGCACGGCGCGCGACCCAAAATCCTGACTGCGCTGTGCAAAAAAAAAAGAGCTCTTTTTAATGCTTTTTTTTGCTTCCGTTGGATCTTTTTTTATTTTTTTTAACGCCTTTTACAAGGCGTTTTGTTCGCTCACGCTGCCCATGCATTCGCGACCTCGCTGCACCAGGATAAAAAGTGCGTTCATTTCGCGCGCGTGGGGGGAGGGGTCAAAATTTTGACGTCCGAGTTGGGGGTGCGTTTATTACGCGAGGGAAAAAAAAAGTCAAAATTTTGAGAGCCGACTTGGGGGTGCGTTCATTACGCGAGTGCGTTCATTGTGCGAGTAAATACGGTAATATTTTAACACTGCTTCAAATAAGACCTGTGCGCCGCCGTGCCGCGTCGCTCCGCTGCCTGCTTTGCTCTCGCCGGGAGCCGCTGAAGTCCGCAGAGCCAGCACCGCGCCGCCGCCCCGCAATAAATGCAACGCGTGCCAACACCCCCATTATTTTTTTAAACTTTTTTTTTTTGGGGGGGGGGGGAGGGTTTATATATGCATAGTATTGACGTTTCTTTCTTCTGCTTTTGTATGAGTCTGACCTACTATGCTATCAATAAATAAATAAATAAATATATTGGTGTGTCTGTAAACTTTATCTCTTTCATTTGCAGCTCTTAGGCGCTCGTTCCTGTGTTTCGTGTCGCTGCATCAGCGTAAACGCGCATTGTATTATGGGACGTCACAGACTTATACACCAATTCCCACTAAATTTAGCGGGGGAAATGACGTCACATGACTTTGTGTCACGTCACCTATGAACAAATTTAGTTTCCCCGCTAAATTTAGTGTAAAACTATCGTCCCATGACCTTAACAACAATTAGTTTCCCCGCTAAATTTAGGGCGACGGTTGAATTGGTGTTGAGGTCACGTGACATCAATTTTCCAGCTAAATTTTGCGGGGAGCTGTGGGAGGAGGGGAGGTTGCGGAGGAGGAGAAGGAGGATGAGAGGAGGGTATGGGACCCTCCCCTCCTCCTCCTCCTGTGTTCCCTCCTGCCACTGTATATCACAAAATCAAAATACCTCGAGAGCTGTGCTCTAATTTCACACTCACAGAAATTTGTAAACGTCTTTCAATTTCTTATTTCTGTAAATGTATATAAATAAATGTAGAAGTAAAGAGAATGACTAGGAGCCCGAGTACCTGATTCTTCCAACGTGGCAGTCTTCAGTGGAGGTAATGTAATCCTCCAGAAAAAAGTCTTCCTTCCACGGTTTTTGTGTTTTGTTTTCCAAATTAAAACGACTCCTTCCTCGCTCCCCTCCTTCTTCCGTGCCACACCGCTGCCGACCTGCTGACCCCCGCGCCGTTCCTACGCCCGCCACCGGAGTTGCAAACATTGGCGCGCCGCCGCCTTGGCGATTTCTGACCGCTGCACAGTCTATTTCAAAGAGGGTTGGTGCTTCATCCTTACTTGGGTTGTATATAATTGTTCACCATCTAAACAGAGAGGTACAGAAATAATAGGAACTGTAAAAACAGACATTCTTGACTGCTGTTGAGTTTTGAAGGTGATGGTGCCTGGCAAAGTACTACAGACTGCAGGTTGATTACCGCCATTAGTATGGTAAAAGGGAACTGTTATTTGAGCCACCAGATGGCACTCAATTTCTGAAAAGGGTCTACTGACATAGAACAATGCCGATTTTGTGAGAAAAATAAACCCCCAAAAACATGCCCCTAAATTAAAAAAAGAAAATAACCCAGAAAACATGAAAACCTAGTTATATACAAAACAAGCTAAGGAA